>VYXF01010998.1:651974-711028 GCA_013397295.1 Polioptila caerulea
AAAAAAGGGTTCTTTGCATCCAGAGAGCCTCGAACTGTAACTTACATGTTTTCTGGAGTTAGCTTTGTGAGCAGGATGAGGGTTTAGTGATGTTGAACATCACTAAAAGAGCACCAGAAAAAAAACTGAGGACTTGCACAATTACACTCTCACTTTAAGATGGAAAGCATTTTGCAGCTAGGATCCATACCCAAGCAAGGACTTTTATCGCATTCTCCTTTTGAGCCTTATTTGACAGTTCTTACGCTGTGTTAGGAGTATTCTATTCAAGCAAGTAGTGAAAATGGTAGACTAAGATCCCTAAATAAACGTGAAAACTATCTTTGAACAAGTTGTAATAAGTTATATCCTACTTATGAAAGTAGTCATTCAACAGAGTTACTAGAGAGAGTATAATTTAAGGAGTGATAAAACAATGAAAAAGAAATTTTACAGTGCAACAGCTCCCAAGTTTGGTTTTGATTTTTTAATTTTTTTTTTAATGAGGCTTGGAATGTATACTATGAAAACAATCAAGACAAATAATAACTAAAATTGTGTAACTATAATTTCATCTGTAACCTGCTACTTTTGATAAGAGTAAATAAGTATTTCACTGTTAAGAGAACATGAATTTCCACATATTCTGACACAGAGCTACTGCTCTGTGGGGGATTGGGCTGTTTGTGAGACACTAGCAAAACCTCTTCAGTTTTTGAGAATAAAAAGGATGCAGTTATCAACAAGCAATAATCTTCAGCAGAAAACAGATAATTTAAAAAAAGCCAAAAAACAAAAAAGAATCTAAACAAGCAAAACAAAACAAAAACCCCCCAAAATAACCCCCAAAAACTACTCACAGTGATTAGAAAAGCTTAAAAAGCTAATAAAAGTTCATAATCCTGATCTGATGCAGATTTAATAGCATTAAGAAAGCTTTAGGACTCTTTCTTCTTCATAGAGAAATTGTTTGCACAGGAGGCTAAGGCAACTTAGCAAATAGGAACCTAAAGGGGCCGCTTTTTAACCCCAGCTGATCTTTAATCCCACATGATGCTTGATGGAATAAGAACTTGTATAACAACTATGTTTCATCCCAAACCCTATCCTACATTAGAGAAATAGCAGTAAAATATTATGTTTATTTGTTTTATGACGTGACATTGCTTTTCAAGGAGCAGAATAAAGCTGCATTTTTTTTCATGGTTGTGAAATCACCTCCTACACATCATCATCACCATCATTATCATGCAGCTTGCTGTAACTTTAAAACTTGAATATAATTTTTGTTTCTAAAACTCTGAATTGTAAGGTGCTGTTATTATTAGGTTTATAAACATCTTGAGACTGAACAGTCTGTAAAAGATACCTGTGTCAGATTTAAGCAACATTGAGAGGTGTTAAACACTTGTGCCTGCCCCTTGCATGAAAATAAAGGGCTTTTGTATGATTATTGCAATATTGCAGATTTACACATGAGAAGGAAAAGAGACACATGGAAAGATACGCACACAGAACAAAATATCCAGTAAAAAATGTCACATTCAGTGCTTAATCCAAAGGTAATGAAAATACATAATACTGAAGAATTAGCACAACTCTGAATTGACACTGATAACTTGTAAGAGTAATAATATTTTGTAGTATTCCCCCTAAATAAAAGAAAGCAAAAAAGACAGTCAGCTGTTTTACTATTCCACGGACTTAAATACTCTGTTTTTGTAATCTATGGAACTTATTTGTATAAGGTATGAAATTTATAAAATAGTAAGTTTGAAGTTTTAAAAATTATATTAGCTTTTGCAACAATTTACCAAACACTTTATACCACATTACATGAAAACAGATATTCTTGACCTCAGTTAGTTATACAAATAGAGAGAAAATAGTAAAAAGGAGTTCAATATTATACTGTACTAAAAACATTACTCTTGGAAAACGCTGGGGAAAGGACTGCAATTCATTAAACTGCAGTCTTATCCAGTTAGGACACCAAATTTTAAATTAATAAAAAATGTGTGTGTTGATATTTTTTAAATGCTATATTTCAAAACCTGAATCTATATTTTCTTTAGAAACATACAAAGCCCAGTTGAATTACATAATATGTATATGTATAATAAGGAAGAAAAAGGTCAAAAAATAAAACTAAGAGGAAAAATGTAGTCAGGAACTCAAAATGCTTCCAATATTACTTCTTTATGCTTACATTTCCAGTTACTCTGTCTGAAAATGGGAAATACATATCAGAGCAATTCTTTTTGTCAACAACACATCTCCAATTATAACAGCAAAGGACTGAGCTGGGGGTCTACAATATGACCAGGCATTTGGGTTAAAGGCCAGCGCTGCCTGATGTGCTCAGACACCGCATGCACACTCATACTTGTGTAAGCCAATTTTCTAAGAACTCATCCCAGTGTATTTGCACTATACCAGGGATATTGACAATCAGGGACATCTCCCCCTGTACAAACAGGTCAAGAACACACCAACGTGTTATCAAGGAGCAGAGTTCCACCCTGTTAATTTCAGCATTCGTTCAAACAAATGTCTGAGAAATATGGCCTGCTATGAGGAAACAAGAGCTTTAATGCATGAACAAGGGTTTTTGGTATGTAATTTTCCCATTTAGAAGAGATTATTAAAGGATAAGTATATGCTGTCTATACACTGTAAAGTGCCTTTAACATACCTTGGATAGAAAAGCATTCAAATATGTGATCTTCATAAACTATTGAAAGCAACAATTAACTTTTTTTAGCTAATAGATAAAAACAAATGCAAAGCACTGATATATCTCAATAATATTTGATCCTAAACACTACCTAGCCATAATTTCTTCTAGTAAATATCCTATTAATTTTTACCATACTCTTCAAGTCTTTTGCCTTATACACATGAAAGAAAGCCAATTCTCTCCTGTCAGCAACTAAATTTTGCCAAAATCCCAATTAGATAGCTAAGCATACCAATCTTGGGGATTGTAGTGGGGTTTTTTCTCCCCTTTCATCTTCTACCCTTCACTATTTTTATTATGTGGACAAACAACAAATCAAAATAATCTCTTTTCATGCAATCTGGTTATCTACATACATTATCTTATTCTAAGCATAAACATTCTAAATACAGGAAAAAAAAATCTCTCTGCATTTCTAAAATTCACTTTCTGCTGCACATCTATCTTTTCTTGATAGCAAAAAAAAAACCAAAACACAAAAACAATACTTCTTCATAACCAATATTTTAGAATAAAGAAGTTATAGACAGGTGGAGTTCCATCTCATCTACTACAGCTGCTTTTAGCAATAATGTTATGAAAGTAATATACTAAAGAACACTTTTTATACTAAAGAACTTACTAAAGAACTTATACTAAAGAACTTACTAAAGAAAGCTTTTTTCTAATTCATTTTTTACTACATTTTCACCAGGGAGAAAGGAAATGAGACTCCAGGGAAGTTGACTACACATTCTAGTGGTAAGACACAGCCTACAAGACATGAATTGTTCAATATCTACAAAAATAAATTACTGAAAGCAAAAAAAAATTATGAGACAGTTGTACTTCTTTCTATTTCAACACTCAACCATAAAATCCAATGCATGAAAAATGTACATGTCAAAATAGTGTGAACCACCAGAATAACACCAACACACAAAGAATCCAGCTCATTTTAGTTTATCAGTATTTCTTAAATAAACACTGTAACAACTATGTACTACTGATGTCAAGATACTCCCACTCTGAACAATTACAGACCATCAGAACAACTGTTCATCACTGACTGAACACTCTCAGTCATCATGAACCTTCTCATGTGCACAGACAAGGCCTCAAACAGCCAATGTCAAAGTAATCAGTCTTTATCCCTGACACAAACTCACTCATACGTGGGCAGTTGTGTCCTGGAAATTAGTCTTTAGGGAAATACAGGAGAAAATATTCTACAGGCCCATAACACAAGCACTTTGTCCCATCTCTTCAATTGAATTCTTTAATAAGAGCATAATTAGTGCCAAGTGTGTAGAAAAACCCTGAGGTAGCTACTCCTCTGATCCTGCTACGCCTGGCAAGATTTTTACAAGTAACCTAGGATTATAATCTTGTTTCTGAAAATAAGATCATCAGCTATTTACTACTCACAAAATTCAGGTAAAGGGATTGTAAGTCTTGCAATCTCCATTATTCTCTCCAACATATTACTCAAATCTTTTGGTTTCACTTCTATGATACTTGCAATTCAGTAAGTGTCTACTACACAGCCTTGGCACTGATTACTAAAACAGTATTGCAGCTACATCCCCATGGCAACTTGTTTTCAAATAATTTCTCAAACCATATTTTTACCAGCCACAGGAGATGTCCTATAATATCACAGTCATTCCTAAAATAAGTAATATTTATTAAAAACAAAGCAAAACAAACCACCTATTGCTCCATTTAAATCCCACAACCCTTCTAGTTTGTGTAATTTATCAATTTTCTCACTTTTTCAGTTCCGTCCTTCCTCTCTAGTGAACCAAGATTCATTACTCAGAAGCTGAAGTTAGCTTCCATCCAAAACCCAAGGAGACAGTAGAGGAAGGTGTGCAATCCCTCAGAGGCAGAAGTATTGAAACTACTTTTTGTAGATGAAGGAAGTTTGTGGCAGGGCAAGACAGATGATTTCCTTCAACACTCCAAAGCTATTGAAATTTGTGGTCCGCTTCCTCTGGCTTTTCTCTCATTTCCTGCCATCTCACTTCAATCTAGATCACTTAATGGACATAAAACCCTTCATCTTTTTGGCTCAATCAGTCTTTCTCTGGCTATTGTGCTGCATCTGACTTCACAAGAAATAAATGAGCATCAGACATGGTACAAAAATAAGAGAGAAAACTGAGAAAGTTGAGAGCCATACATTTACTAGCAGTGGACAAGAAGATTGATTTGACTGGGTCTAATCTACATGCTAGGTACATTTACCTTAAAAAATACTGCACAATCCTGCCAGCTAGTCTTATTCCACTAAGACATGACACAGTTCTTTTACTTTCCTACAGTGGCGTTTGCTTCTCTAAAAGGATCAATATTCTGTGTATTCAAAAAGACACAGAGAGCAGCTTGTTCCACTGTCAGAGAGGTCTTATGGTCTTTCTCCTTCCTTATGGCACTTGTGTCCAAACAAAAGATGCTAGAGTATATTAAAGTCATGTTCATATTTCCCAAGCTAACAAAAGTACAGCCTAGTATTATGAACTTTGGCCTCAGCTGCTGTAATATTTTCAATTGCAAGAAAAGCAAAAAATTCATTTTAAACTAATTTGTTGAAGTAATCAAATTTTTAATGTATTATATGTTAGGTTCAGAGTTTAAATATTTTTTCTTCTGTGACTCTCCTTGAACAACAGCTTAAGTGCATAATACACTTACAAATATGTCTAAACTCTTCTAAGGCTGAGCTTCATACATTAATGTTCCAGTTCAGCTTCACATCCAAATCTATCCTGTAATATTCGTTATTATATTGTGCTTTTTGCTACAGAGCTATTTTCTGCTATGGAGAAATTGAAAACGGTTAACACCTGCATTTTGAAATTGAAATTTTAATTTGACGTGAATCAAAAAAGCATTAGAATTAACAGACAAGCATGCTGCAAACAAAGCTGACAGTCACTTTTAGTACAAAACAGAGCAGTGTTTTTAATAGCATGCAAATACTGTTGACAGGCATGTCTTTATTCAATTAGTTTCTAGTTTCCAAGGGCAGAGTTGTGCGCACACATCCAAACTGCGTTTTCTAATTTTAGAGACTTTTTATATTGGATATTTAAAACTACTTAGTATCCGAATCAATTTAACAGAATGGCACTTAAGGTACTTTCCAGTTTTGGCTTTTAATAATTTACATTGTATACCTCAACACTGTTCATGACCTGATCCATAATTACATCCAAGGCCAAGATGGCATCTTGGCCTTCTTTTTGAAGTATTTCAGAGTATTTATACTTCTACATGGCACATTTTTGTATGTCTCTCAGTATTATAGAGGTTTCATGCCAATCCATCCACATATCCTATTTACTTCTGTGGCTAAAATAGCAAGTAAAACTGGCACTTACTCTTCAATGGTTACAGGGCACTTCTCCACTCCTCCTTTTCCAAATGACTTGCCAAATCAAACCTACTGCTTCTTTAGCTGCTGGGAAACAAAACCAAAAAACCCACACACATGTCAGAATTCACTGAACTGAGGGAGAGGGCATTTTACTAAAAAAATCTCTTTCGGGGAAAGGAAAAAGCAGTGTAACGGTGATATTAACACTTCATCTTTTTCTCATAAACGTTAATAAGAATTTTTGAACAAGAAATCCCTATTCAGGAGCGTTGTGGTCGGTCACAAAGTTAACGTCTTTAGACATCAAGAATTAAAACACCCCAGAAAAAATTATATTAAAAATATAAAAAATAAACATCAAACCAGCTCAATTATTTGTCTTTTTTCCAAACTGTGAACCATCAATAGTTCAATAATTAATTATATTTTTTTAATGTGTTATCCACTGGTCAACTGTATTAAAGGATTAGCCAAATTTTGTCTACCACCATATTAGTATCATTTTTTTTTTAATTAATAAATACTAATGTTTACCCCTTGATACAGAATTAAGCTTCTTTGAAAATGTTTTTGCTTCATTTATTTTTTTTATATAAAACTTGTAAATTTCCACTGGAGAAAATGCAATTTTAAAAAAGCAACTGTAAGAAACATATTTTCTGAAAGCTGCTGATTGCCTAGCATTCCCCAAAGGTGTCAGTAAGCAATGCAGTGCTAACATTGGCTATTCAACAGAGTTATTAATAGCTGTGATTCTAGCACAAACAAAATGTGCTGGAATTATTCCTATAACACTAGTGTGATGAAACATCTACAATTTACAGTAAGCCTCATTTACAAGACACCAGATAGCACCTTAAAAAGTTAAAGTGTAAATAGTCCTTTCAAACCTAATATATATTAGACATGACACTGTGTTGAGCACAATTCTGTTTCACAAGGCATGTAAAATTCATCATGACTAAAACATGAAATATGAACAGTTTGCTTTCTAAAAGTCAGCCTCATTCTCACACCTCTTGTCAAGATCAGATGCTGCTTTTAAATGACCACCACCAGCTACAAAATGTTCTTCTATTCACCACAGCTGGTGGCGATACTGAGAGACAACATGAAGACCCCTGCTGCACTGCCCAATCACTCCTTACACACTGCAAGGAGAGCCCCTGGAGAGCCCCTGTACTGCAGAGGTGAAAACGTATTTTAAAAATGTATTTTTGAAGATAAAACTTCCCTGAATGAAAATGGCTATTATTTACATGTTGCAAATAGAAAAATGAGGCAGACCAAATATCATGGGGTAAAATCTACTTGCAAGCAGCACCTAGATAAAATGAGATCTGAACATCTGTCCACTCTACTTGAGTAACTTTGCACAGGATAAAAACACAGATACGCTGCTACCAACTTCATATCCTTGAAAAGCTACAACTAAATTTTTATCAAGAAATTTCTTTTTTTTTTCGTTAGGAGTAAAATTTTTTTCAGCTTTCTGTTATTCACATTTGTACTCTTGCACTGCAGGAAACCTGAATTCAGAGATGAGAGATCCTGTTAAAAAAAAAAAAAAAAAAAAAAAAAAAAAGCCTCTTTTCTGAAGATAGAGTACTTAATCAAGAGCTTAATTAATTAGCCTTCCTCACCTATTTCAATTTAATGTCATCATTCTCATCTCCAGAATGACACCTGCCAGTACAGCTGTTTTACTTGGCATTTTTGTGTGTGTTCAAGTCTTGCAAAATGAAAACAGAGTCAGGACACAATGGAGGGGCACAAACCAGGGCATTATTGGGATTGTTCCATGCTCTGATTCCCAAGGTTACTCCAGGAACAATGAAATATTATTGCTACAATACTACAGAAGAGATCTGGGAAAAAATGTAAAGGAATAAAAAGGGCAAAATACTTTCCTATCTTCCTTTTTAGAACTCCTAGAGAGAAAAAGGTGAAGGCAATTGCAAATCACCAACAGAAAAGCAGAAGAGGCAAAGTAAGGTCAAGGGGCTACCAACGAGTTTTGACATTAGATCACAGGGAAAAGAACAAGTGAGATATGCTGCAATACTCCCGTCCTCCACTGTGCATAACATAAGGTAACATAACTAAGGTGGTGACAAACCTTTTACTAGGGCCTGTTGAAATACGACAAGGGATCAAGATTTTAAGCTGAAAGAAGGTAGATTTAGACTGCATGCAAGGAAGAAGCTTTTTACAATGACATGGTGAAACACTGGAGCAGGTTGCTCAGAGAGGTTGTGAATGCCCTGCCCCTGGAAACATTCGAGGTGAAGTTGGATGGGACTCTGAGCAACCTGATTTAGTTGAAGATGTCCCTTCTCATTGCATGGAGGTTGGACTAGATGACCTTTAAAGACCCTTTCTAACCCAAACCATCTTATGATTTTATGATTCCATGATCTCTGTGGGAGCAACTGTTTACTCTTATGGAAACACTTAGTTAAGGAACTGGTTCAGGAAATTTAAAAAAAAAAAAAAAAAAGTTACCAGAAGACTTATCAGAGTTATCAAGGAGACCAGTAGTATGTGAAGCAGTAGGACATTAGAGCAGCTTAATGGTTTGAAAGGCTCTTTCCAGCATTTTGATATTTTCTTTTCTTATTCTATTTGGTTTTATTTCACCAAATGGTGAAAACAGAGTGGGCTAAGCAATCTACCCAATAAAACCAAGCTCAGCCACCTACATGCCCACCACCCTCTATATTTAAAATAGTGTTGTGTATCTTTTGCAATAAAAGGGTCTCAATGAACATTAGTAAACAATTTTTAAACTGCATACCCTGCTTTTCTTTCAGCTTTTCAGTACAAAATACTATAAGGTTTATTTGGCAAAATATTTTTAGAAAACTATGGAATACTGGAAAAATAGTAACAATCAAAAGAAATTATGTATTTATGTTCTTGAGCTCTAGTAAAATAAAACATGTCTCATTCCATCAGTTACTGTAACTATTTTTATTTCAAACAAATAGAGAAACATTCACCTTCTCACAGTGAGAGCAAGAGATATGAGCAAGAGATATAACTCTTTACAAACATTAGGGTAATTCCTGCAGGTTTTTTTTTTGGTTGAGGTCAGTGATTTATCTGTTCTTTCTAAAATGAGAATAGGCTCCACAATTTCTACTAGACACTATTGCAATAGCAAGCACAGTCTGTCCACTTATTAGTAGACAACGCACTTACTGAACAACCCACTAACTTTGCTGATTCCTGTCTGTACTCCAGCTTGCCTTCCCCACCTTGCATCCTTTCTTTGTTGTGTAAGAATTTACTGATATTATAATCAAGACTAGAAATTTACACTCCAAAAACGGCTTGGCTTTATCAGTGCAAATTTTACTCTTGGGCAGAAATAAAAAGCTTATTCAGTGATTTCAGATATCAATTACTTTATTTGAAAACATCCATGTACTGTCTCTTAGAAGATGCTGAATGGTCTGTATTCCTACAGATGTCCTTCATAATCTTGCATTTTGTGTAATTCTTAATGAAGAATACAGTTAGTATGAACTATCCATCTGCTTTGTTCCATTATTAATATTTTCTCAATCGTTCTGCTGAAAATTACAGTGAAACATCACAAATCCAGTTACAATACACCTAATTATAATCTGGGCTAACAGAATGATCCTAAATGATCCTCTGGAAGTCTGAAACATTTATAAAATTTGGGCACAAGAGAAAGGAAAACAGCTTAACAAACAGATGTATTTTCAGTGCTTGCTAAGGAAAGTCTGCTTATATATTCATCAGTCCTGCCAGACTGACAGAGGAAACTTTTAGGAGAAAACTTCTGGAAACCAAATTAAACTGCTGAAATGTTGTTTCTGAAAGGGTTATTTAAATTATTTCTTAAGTCACCTCTCCCAGTATACAGAAGTTATTATTACTAGGGAGAAACAAACACTGTATGTGTTTATTCCTTTCACTTATGATTAAGGAAACAACCAACTGTCTGAAACAATTTCGTACATCTTTTGACCAAACGCTAGACAGAAGAGGGTTCAATCAAAGCCTTGACTTGAACTGTGAAAGGCTTCATTCCTTGAGTGACTCCAGTAATTGCAGTGGGCTTACTGAAGGAACAGGCTAAAGCTCATTGTACTGAGCAGAAAAAACAGCACTAAATGTTGTGGTCTGCTACACACCCCTGAGCAGAGCAAAGAGTTATGTTCTAACTCATATTCCAACTGTGCAAGAAAAAAAAAAAAAAAAAATCTCCTGGCAGATTAAAAAAAGAAATAAAGTCCAATACTACCTTCTACGTCTTGAAGAAAATACAAGATACAAATAACAATTTAAAATAGTAAGACAATATTATCACTTAAATTTGAAGTGAACAAGACCAGGGTTTTTTTATTTTTCTCTAATTCTTGACAGAGATTCAGCAGAATAAGATCATTAAGGTCATTTGCCTTTAGCAAAGCTTAAGGTTGGAAGCTTTCAGGTCTCTGTTAGGTGCATACATCCCCCAGCGTGATGTTCTTGTTTCTATACTTAGCTGGAATCCCACTGAGCAAATGGATTGCATGTGCAAGAGCAGAACAAAATCAGGCTTTTAGTGTGACAATTTTTCTCCCTACACTGGCTGGGAAAAAAGAAAGAAGATTTGAAGTATAAAAGAATAAATATAAATCATTTCAGGGAATCTATTTACCAGGCAAATGTGCAGCAGGTTTTAGAAAGCAATTATCTAAGGTTTACACATAATCAACATTAACTAAACTCTTACACAACATAAAACCATTAAATTTCAAGAAACACTGGAAATAAAAAAGTAACTTACAAGCTAAGTAAGTCACTTGACTCTCTTTCCAGTGTGGTTTAGTCACCGTGAAAACAGAACAAATAAAATAAGCTATCATCTGACATCAGTATTTCTAAATTCTCAGAGCAAGGGAAAGAAACAAAGTACATTGGTGTAAAGTGTGCAGTAACCTCCCAAAGCTTAAAGCTGTTTTTGCATTCCATGTACAGAAACACAGGAATCTTTAAACCCAGTGTCACTTTGGTGCCTTATGCTATGACATTGAAACATAACACATGGTGTAGGCAGACTTCTAACTCTATGGATATAACACCCACATGGCCTGGAAAACCTGTGTTTTACAACACTCTAATAGAAATCCAGGCAATGGTCTACAAAAACATTCTATGAAATAACTCAAATCAAACACATTTCTGATTAAGTGTTTTTCCTTGATGCACTCAATGACTTCTGCACCTGTCTTTTTTTGGAAAACTGCTTTTCAGGAATCATGGGCCTCTTTGTCCAGTGGCAAAGTCTGGAGTAAAGAACATATTTTTGGTGGAGGAGAATCATATCAGGGAAATTTTAAATAATCTGAACGTACATAAGCCCATGAAGCCTGACAGAAACCACCCAAAAGAACTGTGGGAACTAACTGATGTCATTATGTGGCAATCAGAAGAGGTCTTGAAGACTGGAACATAGCAAATATCACTCCTATATTCAAGAGGGACAAGAGGAAAGATCCAGGAATCTACAGGTTGAGCAACATCACAGGGATGGTGATGGAGCATTTAATACTGGAAAATATTTCCAGAAACATGAAAGACAAGAAAATTATCAGGAGCAGTCAGCATGGATTTATGAAGTAGAAATTGTGGTTAACCAACTCAATTCTTTCAATAAGGAGGAGACTAGCCTGGTGGCTGAGGGAGGAGTAGCAGGTGTTGATAACCTCATCCTCATCAGGGAGGCTTTTGGCACTCTGGTAGCATCTTCACAGACAAGCTGATGAAGTATAGGTTATATAAGTGCACTGAGGTGGATTGCAAACTGGCCAGGCAGAGAAGGTTGTGGTAAGCAGTGCAAAGTCTAGCTGGAAGCCAGTGCTGTACCCTAGGTGCCAATAGTGAGGCTGGGACTGTTTACATCTTCATAAATGACCTGAAAAATGGGACATAGTCCACTCTTCTGGAGTTGAGATGATATAAAACCAGGGGTGGGTGGGGGCAGTGAGAGATGAACAAGATGGCTGTGCTGCCAGGCAGTATGATGTCAACAGGCAGGAGAAATGGGTAGAGAGTAATATCAGGAGTTTCAGCAAGAAAAACACCAAGTCGTGCAACTGGGAGGAATATGCTCACAGAAATTACAGATTATTCACAGAAAAAAATATTTAGTGCACAATTCCCCGAGGTAGGTGCATAGAAGTATGACCTATGCTAGCAGTATGCTAGATGGTCTCTTGTACAGTCAACTGTTATCATGCTTGAGTTCAAACACAGGCGAGTAATCTTGGTTTCTGCTGTTCTTTGAGTTTTTTGACACATATTGAAAGTTTTCAAGTGACCAAAATCCCTCTGGCAATGAATGCTAATGAATATAATGATTCATGTAATGACATGACTTAGCTTTACCCTTCAAGAGCCAGTGCTGCTCAGTCTACGGACCAAGCATATGTATTCTCATGATACAGAAATTGTAAACTAAATGTGCAGCCTATCAGGGAATTCCAGGGACTTGTCCACAGGAAAAATCTTCTAAATAGTTCTGATGATTCAAACTCTTAGTGAAAAAATTACTATATGGCTAAACGGAATGATTTCCCTATATCACAGATTTTAGACCTTCAAGAAAATGTTGCACCAAGAAAGGGATAGGTGAAAGTTCTAATATTAACAATACAGTTAGACAGTAATACAATCAAAATGTTTCAATTTCTCTGTGTAAGTTCTTCAGAATTAAACATCCTAACATGATTAAGGCAGGCATTCCCAACTGTAATGCCAATACATAAGCACACACTGGTAACTTTTTTACACATTTTCATATATCATTAACATTTGCTGCCGTTTCCTGTGCTCCTGTTAGTTTACTTTCACATTATGTCTAGGGAGGGGTGATCTCAGCATTTCATACATCTCTTCCCAATTAAATGTTATCATTCAGTTATTCTACAGAGATCTTTGTAGTTTTAAAGTACAGATTGTCATACAGTGTTAACTTATATGCAATGAAATGTAAGAGGCCACCAAATGTGCATTGCAAATTACCTTACAAAACCTTTTCAGCAAGTGTAATTTGAGGTTTAAGACAAGCAGTGTAAGACTGATTGCCATTTTGACAGCATAGGTATAATTCAGCTCAAGGAGTGAGGAACAAATAATTTGATGCAAGGCTTGTGCAGCAAGGATAACTGCAACACCTCTCACGTGAGCCTAAAAATGTTTTAAACTGTGTGGTCTAGATTGTTTTGAATGCTATAGACAGATGCTAGAACTTGAATTTTTCCTTAACTTTGCTTAGTTGAGTTTGATTAGTGGCAACTGGATAACAAACTAGCCCTTACCTAAGTGAGTCTAAAATCTATGAACTGGATCCTGGAACAGCCTAACAAGAATCCCCAGACAAAGATTTCTTCCTACGACTCTGGGGCTGCAGTGAGGATGGAAACAGAAAGTTGATACTACAGGGCCAATGGAAGCAGGAGCATCTCCCGGTGACTGCTGTTGACCTTGAGGGATCTCTGGGACACAGCAAAATTTTCAGGTACATACTTAAGCCTCTAGCTTTATAGAAGTATAACTGCAATGGATTTTGCAATGAGGTTTGACATCTAGATGTTTTAGAGCAAATCATAGAATTATAAATGGCAGTAGAGGTTTAAAGCAGCTGAAAATATTATTCTTTTACCCTAATCTCTGCTTTCCTTAAAACAAGATTTACTTCAAAGAATTCAGAAATAGGTAGGCAAAGACTTATTAATGGACATAGTCAAAGCTGGCTTTCTAAACTTCTTTCAATTTCAAATGCACAATGGTTCTGTTGAGAGAAGCACTTCTACCAAAAAAAAGGTTGATCTGATACACAAAAATTAAATATGATCATTTTTGTCTATATAGCAGGAAAAAAAAATCTTAAAAAAAATATTCTTCAATGGTGTAAAGTTTTCAAAGATTTTTATGTAAATACACAAACCATATACTTACATTCTACTTTCACAAAGGCTGCAATCCAGAAAGAAAGGACTATTCATATCAATTCAGGCTTGAAAAATTAGGGGGAAAGCTCTAAAATAATTCAAAATTATTTTAACAAAGATTACTTTGATAATAACTAAATAACATTATATAAGGCAAAGCTAAAAAGTGTTTTCCTGTTGCTAGAAAAGACCATCTGCAAAGATAGTTTACTCATAAGGGTAGTTATCTGGGATAGTAAACTAAAGACAATTAGTCATTGAAGAAGTTAAGTTCTCTTTGTCCTGCTTTCTTTTTTTTTTCCTTGCTATTTTATACTATCCCACATTTTTCCATCAAACTGTAATTTTCCTTAATTTTCTAGTGTTTTCCATGCAGTCATCCTAAAATCACATCTAGAATAAAGATGTGTAAGGGAGATGGTTCAGTGACTTTACATGGTGTTCTTGGTTGAAACCATTCTAATCTTGTGGATGGGAAAGTGTAAAAACTCTTGTTTATGTGTTAGGAAACTGCTATTTCAAACAGCAGATGAGATTCTTTATATATTCACTGTGTTGCTTCCCTTTTCTTTGCTACAAGCTTAACACATCCTGTTCATTTTTAAACTGTGCAACTCAGATGGAGGAACCTGATAATGAGTTTTCTTTTTAGCTGAACATGAACTTGGGATGCAAACGAGATATTGGTCTGAATCCACAGCTTGGAAGTCAACCTTTCCTTCCTCACAGCGTATATTCTAATGCAGAGATTGCCCTCAGAAAAAGCATGTGCTTTTGTTCAAGTAATTTCCCAAATAAGGATCTTAAGTCATTACATCCATAATTTATGGTCAAAAAGAAGGGACAAAATGTTGACCATTTTGTCAAAGATTTCAACAGCCAGTAGCAATATATGTTGGGGAAAAAAAAAATATGCAAAAGAAGAAACAGTTACTTTTTCCAATACAACTTCTGTGGTGCTTAGAAGAGAGGTATCTACATAGCTACCCCTAATAACTAAAGTGTACATTAGAAAAAAAAAAAAGAAAGAAAAAAATAAAGAAATAATAAAAACACTACCATGCAAAAAATTATTCATTTAGCTTTATATTATGTATCAATTACAATTCTTTTGTTTATTTGTAGGTTAACAGGCAGAGACTCCTATTCCTCTTGAGTATTTTAACTCCATCAACAGTTTGCCCCCAAGCCTGAAAAAATAAAACACACAAAGCTTGCTCCTGTTTCTCTTGAAGTCTGTGTGGGTCTCTCCATAAAGAGATTCTTTACCACTGAAAATCATCATATATTCTATGTCACATCCCAGGGTTTAGCCTTATAGCTCAACAGTGTTATAAAACTTCAAACCTAATTTCTCTCATAGGGCAGAATCTAAAGGCATTCCCTATTTCTATTGGAAATGTAATTCTCTCTTATCCAGAAGACCATTCCTTTCCCTCAGCTTACATCCCTGTCAGAGCTGGACATACTCATCTCTCAGTATAACTCGAAGATACATTCTCTGGAATTGTACAGCCAGACTTTTGCATCTGCGACTGAAATTGCCCAAGAAAAGGATTTAACATTCTTTTTGCAAAAGTTAGAGAGGCTCCTGGTTCACACAGCATGAAGCTGACCTGAGCTCAACAAGAAAATCATCTGCCAATTTCAAAATCTTCCCAACCATTGACTAACTCCTCTCCACCCTACCCTCAATGATTACTGCAAAACGGTTGAGTCAATCAATCAAGTTCAGTATTTGTGAAACCATCATTTTGTAAGAAGTTATTAGAAGATTCTCAGGTACACCATATCCTGACTATCATGTCTGAAAGTCGTTAGCCTGCAATGCTTCAAGCGAAATAGTGCAAACTGAAAATTGCAGAATACATAAGAATAAAACTGTAAAAAAGAATTATCACATGCTGCTTAATGTTAGAATAGCCCTTCAGTACATATAATTATGAGATTATTTCTTGTTTCATCTATGTTTAAATTATATTCATCCCATGAAGAGCATGTTCTAAGAAAATTTCCATTCACTCGTGGAACTAAGTTTCATTGGTTTCAAAGTATTTATTTCCTGTCAACTATATCATTACTCTCATGTAACTGTCAACTGAATATGCTCAAATATGTAATTTTAGGATGTACTATAAAGAAATCTGTGAATAGGACATCTTCCCAGCAGATTTTTTAACTGACAGCTAATGAGAAGTAAAATTATAACCACAGTCCGATCCTTTGTCCTAAGCAAAGTCGTACAATAAATCTCACAGAAAGGTCACCTCCTTCAGTCCATCTCTAGGTAGAAAACAACAACACCATAGCTATTAATGTGTCCTTGGCTATAATTTTGACAATTTTGACAGTCAAGCCTCTAAGTTTTATCAAGATGCTGTTGAAGTTGCAGTTAACAACATATAAAAATCTATGTCTCCACTACTTCAGTATCAAGAATTATCAATCAATTTCTATAAATACTTCTCTAAAAGAAGTATTGGCATAAATACTGCTTATACTCCTCTACTGACATAAGGTAAGTACATACGCCTGCTCATATACTTCAGGCACATTGAAAGAAATTATGTTTTATTTACTAAACTATGAAAGGCTGGAGACTTAATTCAGTACAGTCCCTACAGCTAAACAGAAACAGTCACGCTTTGTTCTTCATAGAGAAAGAAACCTCTGGCTTTTATTTATGTATTTCCTTAGAGCCCAGAATACCTGGCTAATTAACAGCATTGGAATATTTTGCCCAGATATGAGTACATTACTCAGTTCAATGGATTAAATAAAAATCACAACAAACCAAACCAACCAAAAAACCTCAATGCCGCTATTAAAATCCATGTCAGCCTTAATTACCACTGGGAGTTTATTTATTTATATCCTCAGATATTCAGATATTTTTACTAGAAGCAGAATACACTTTTACTGTTAGAAATATTGGTGACTAAGAATTTTTACTGCAAATTCATTTTCAGGTAAACTAGGAATATTTTTGAGATTTCTTTCTGTTTAAATAGTGCAGTGAAATGACAGTGATATTAAATTCTTGGCTCTATTTCCAATAAAGTCATACATTATTTTAATAAGAATGTGAGAAATGGTTTTCACTTAAGGATGTTCTGAAATAACAAAAATATTTGTCATACAAAAAGCTGTATTGATCTTTTAGCAACTGCAAAAAATCAAAATATGGTCAAAAACCCAACACTCTATGATTGGTTTTCATTCCATTTATTTGTGGCCCCATCATAAATACTTGAAAATTTTTGAAATTTTCTGACAATAGAGTTTAATTCAGATAAAGTCAGAAGTATCTTCAGTGCTTATCTTGATACTTCTGCGTACAGTCCTTTTCTGAAAATCAGAAAGCAAAACTTAGGAGCTCCTACCAGGAGCTTTTCCATACACCTTTTATTATTTGTGCCAGAAACAAACTGACAATGCTGCATTTCAGTTTCTGTCTAGTTTCTCAGAAATACAGCAAAATTTTACATTCAAACATTAAAGAAATCTTTAAGAATAAAAGTTAGGTACTTTAAATATTTATTTTGTACTCATGACTCCTTTTTCTGGTTTGTTTGTTTGTTTTTTTTAATGATCTATCTCATTTTAAGCAGTGATTATAGAGCAGTAGTGTTATGTAGTCTCATGGGACCTCTTTTCAAAGTAAGGGCAAGAAGATCAGGTTATTCAGGTATTTGTCCAGTCAGGTTTAACATATCTTTAATATGGATTGCACACCACACTGGGAATTCAATTCCACTATTTGATTGTTCTCTTTATATTTATGTTTTTCTGACCAAAATTTCTCATGCACAAGCTGTACCCATTTTATTTTGCTATCTTGTCATGCAGCATTAAGAATCCATCTCCATCTTCTCTGTACACTGTCATTTAGTCGCTGAAGAGAGCAGTAAGACCCTCCTTGCAGCTTATCTTCTTAGGACCATACAAATCCAGCTCTCTTAACCTCTCCTCGTTCATCATGTACTCCAATCCCCCCCACCATCTCAATAGCTTCTTTGCTCCAAGACATCAACGTATTTTATGTAAATGGGGTGCTCAAACTGCACACAACACTCCAGATGCAGTCCCACAAGCGCTTAATAGCAGAGGAGGTTTGCTCCCCTCAGCCTACTGGCTTCGTTCTTACTAATATTCTACAGAATGCCGTTGGCTTTCTTTTCTTGGCTTTCTTTACCAAGACCTGCTCATGACCTTCTCTACAAAGATGTTTTCAGCCCTGCTGGCACCAAGCCCATACTGCTGCACGGAAAATTATTCCAACCTAGATGCAAGACTCAACATTCACCTTTGTTGAAATTCATGAACTTTCTGTCAGCTTGACCTTTTTCATGTCCTTTGTCATTAAATCCTCTGCCCCACTGAGCAATGGGCCCAGTTTCCCTAGGCTGCCTTTTGCTGCCAATGTACTCACAAAAGCCATCCTTATTTCTTTAACAGTTCTTGATCCAACTGAGCTACTGCTTTCCTAACCTTACCTCTACACAACTGGGCAGTACCTCTGTTGGAAATAACCAGGAAGGACATCCCACGTTCTACCTTCTGTGTACATGCTAGTTCTGCTTATCTACAGTCAAAATTCTGCTGTTTGCCCTTATGGGTCTTCTGCAATATCTGTGTGGCTTCTTTCTGCATACTGGGATAGACCAGTAGATAGGTAGATGACATTGTCCTTGAAGGTCAATCATCTCCCCGTGGCACTTCTGTTCTCCAGTTCAGACTCTTATGGGATCCTGACAAGAAGATTCCTGAACAAGTCAAAGTTGTTTCTCCCCAAGTCCATGTGATTCTATTAGCCTTGGTCATTTTGGTTTTTTACAGAATTTTCAACTTTGCAGTCTTGCGATTATTGCAATTGAGGAACCATCCTATCTTTAAAAATTAATATATTTATATATGTACACAGTTCTTCCCTTTTTTTGTGAATGACAAGTTTTCAGAACATCTGCTCTAATTGGCCTATTGATTACTTGCATCAAGAAATTGTCTTTAATGCACAATAAGCATATCTTTCTTTGCTCACACTCTCTCATGTTATGTTGCCCTTTCAGCAGATACCAAATTTGGTAAGACTTTCCATTATTTTTCCAGTCATGAGACTTCCTTAAACTGGTTAGAAAATTTATCTGCTCTCTCTGTTTGGGCATGTGGTTTGTAGCAGATGCCTTCCACTATGTAACTGAAGCTGTTACAAATGGTCTGTCCCATGACCATTACTAATGCCATGGGACAGCTCTTTACTGGCTTGTAACTGCACCAAGATGAAGCTCTGTGCAATCAAGCTACTCCTTAGCACAGATTATTACAGTGGCTGCTGTAAATATAAAATGTCACAGTGCTCATTTGCTATGGAAAGAACTGTTCCTGCACTTATTTACTTACCCGACCCTCACAGTCTGTTCTAGATTCCAAGCACTTTTGCAATTCAAACAATTCATTTTAATCCTACAACTCTATGGGAACAGTAGCCTCAGGTGCCGGGTTTTTTCCTTCTTTTTCATCCACAGATTAAATAACATGAAATCACATATATTTTTTTTTTTTTGTCTCTCAATTGATAAAAGCATCAAAACATTTAAACGTATTTCACGTATAATGCGACAGGTAATATTTTACTCAAAAATGTGATAGGGTAACACACAAGTGACACATTTGTATCTGCTTCTATGTATGACTAAAAGATATGAAATCATTAATTTCATCTAAACTGGTTTGCTAAATCCTACCAGGTACTGCACTTACCTGAATCAACTGGCTTTTTAAAATTTGTTATACCACTTTATTTTCTTTTATTCACTCACTCTCCTCAAGTGGCAGGTAGATGGCCGGCTAGAGAAATAGAAAAGATGATGGAGGCTTAGTTTTGGTGGTTTGTTTTTTCTACAAATAAAATATTTTTCAGTATAAATATAATTGGGACGACAACTTTAGATTTGTATAAAGCAAGGATATAAATAAAATTCAATCTAAACACCAATTAATAAATATCCCATTATATCTTTATATTGTCTCATATATATATCTGTCATGCACAATGCATGTGCAGATATTCTCCCACGAGAAGTGCACATAGATACATTTTTTTTCCAGCTTCTTTCATTCCCTTTTGCACACTAATTTAAAAATGCTGATGTCTTTTGTCATAGAAATGGGGGTTGTCAAGATGGTGACTTTTATTTTGATGCCTCAAATTTTTTGTAACTCTTCCTAAGCTAAGCCACCCAGAGCACTAAATTATTAGAGGTCAGCTTTTGGAGACACACATAACAGAGGAAGAAAACATTGATGGAATGTTTTTCTCTCATTCACTTTCAGGAGGAGCTGACTAGCCTACAGGCTGAATGATTCTTCCAGAAAAGATCTTTTAAAATAAAAACAAGAGGAACAGAGTCACAGAATGGACAAAGGCCACAAAAGAGAAAAAAGTGTTTATACAAAGTGTATAAACACATCAGTTCCTCCTTTCTTCTCACAGTTGCCCTATATTTAATTTGCTGTTTATTCATCTCTGCAGGCTGGAACACATAGTCTCAGTCTTTGCTGTTTGCTTACATTCTGCCTTGGATGACCAAGACCCTCTGCAAATGGATCTGCAGTTTGCTGCCAGACAAATATTTGGTCTGTGGACTGGACTTTGCAACTGGGTTAAAGATAGTTTAACTATTGCCACAGTTTCAACTTCACCCAAAATACATGTTTAGAACAGACAAGTCTACTCTGAATTCTAAATAAAGAATAGGTAACTCCATAAAGATCCTCTCCAGGGTTTTCCAGCACCTTCGGAGGCATTGTTAATAGATAAGAGGCATAAAGATCATAGCTGAGGAAGCTGGATGGGTTCAGCTCAAAAATGTTAACTAGGGAGAGAAGGATCACTACAAGTTAGTTCAAATAAGGCTGGAACTGTAAGCAAGAATAAAAGAAAAAATATTTTGCATGTTCTTCAATGCACTTTTTTACTGTATCTGCTAAAGACATATCCAAAAGCAAATCACCTCAGTCACTTAATATTGAGTCCACAGATCATCCTATCTATAATGAATATAACTTTCATGACTTTAAATGTTCAGTAGAAAGCAGTGTGCAATTGCAAGCTCACAGAAGGATATAAAATTTTCTCACATATACATTACTTGATGAAATACATTGACTATTTCAAATAACAAGGAAGCTCCTCATATATGAGATACAAAGTGTAACAACCATGCAGAGAGGTCAAATTATTTAGGCTTAGCCCTGTGCGTGTTTGCTTCTTTGGATTTACTCTGAACTACAAAAATAAAAATTAGTAATTTATTGTACCTATACAGAAATACAAGTTCTCATTCACTAAACTAGCTTGCATTTCTTATAGTTTGCTTTATTTTTAAAAAGTTTATAAAATATTAACAAATGCATCAAAAGAAAATATAAAAATACCTTTTAGGTTTTGATGTACTCACTTGAATACTCCACAATAAATTAAAGGGTAATGCTAATCATGTTTTCCCTACTTAGAAAAGATCCACAATGACTTGGGTATAATCACAGCCATATCAGTAAGAAAGTTTTCTCTTGCTCTTTAGGCTCACCATTAAGGGAAATTTTAGGAACATAAGTGTTCAAGGCTTCTTTAAGAACAAATTTCACAATCTGCTTCTGTCATATTTCCAGAAACAAAGTATATGTAAAACAAGGAATTTCCTTCAAGAGGTAAATAATCAATTATTTTTTTTTTTTTGCTTTGACATTATTTTTTTCCCAGATTTTACCCTGTAACAGAAATAAATATTTATTTTGTCATCATGATATCTCTTTAACATCTAAGTCTGCATAACAGCAAAGTAAATAGTCACGCTGCAGGACAACACCCAAAAATGCAAAAGCACACAAGATTCTGTTCATGTATTAAATCTAGCTCACAAAAGTGAGTTCAAGACAAAAATATCTTCCATCAGATAACCCATCCCTTCTCTGCAGGTTTCCTTATGTGCATTCATCATATATGACTTTAATTTGTGTGACAGCTGCTGTGAAATGAGGTTATTAGAGAAATATTCTCAAAAGTGATGCTACTTGCTGAGGGAAAACAGTGGGGTGTTTTTGCATATTTGGACAAAGTAAAGTAACTTGTGTGTGTAATACTGATTCACCAAAGTTACAAAACATAGATATAAATAACTATTTGTTTGGATTAATGTCGATTACTTGAATGGGCTGAAAGAGTCCTTCAAATTTGGCTGTACAGAATAGAGACTATTAATCAAACTAAAATTGGAATCTCTCTACACACAATAGTGGAAAACACGGAACTGGGAAAATGTCACAAGAGAAGGAAAAAATGCACATTTTTTAATAAGCAACTTATTTGTATATGAACAAGTTTCTATCCATCTATGTGTATCCATGCTATATTCTTCATCAGTTTTATTCAGGTTTATCCTTCAGACTGTATTTATATTCCTGCATATAACTAGTTTTTCTGTGCCTTAGAGTACAATTCTCAGTGGTCTATCTCCCATTTCTCCCATTCAAATAAAGCAGAAAATATAGGGGCACTCCACACTTAAATTGGAGGGCTCAGTTACAGGAGTATATAATTGAATTAAAGATACACTTTTTCCAGTTAATTCTGATAAACTGGCTCAGTTGGTACTGCAGCAGCATGTTTCATCTTCAGTGAACCTTGCCGCACTTTTTGCAACAGAAGGTTCAGGACAGGGCTCCTCCTGCTTCCTCGGGGAGTTGGGTCTTAAAATCAGAACCCTGGATCAAAGTGGTTCCTTCCTCTGAGATCCACCTCATGTCATTTAGAATCTGTCCTTCGTTAGTCATTTCAGGAAGCTGAATGAGCAACACAGATCCTTAAACAGCTTCAGCAGTGACCCTTTCTCTGAGGGTGTTGGAGTCATTACTGCAAAGGCAGCATGGTGTGAACGGACTGAGGCACAGACCTCACACTTTAGTGCGGGGAAGACTTTTCCAATGTTCTTTTGTCTCCGTTAACACAAAACAAGTCAGCTGTTTTCACTCTGGTTTAAAAACTGAATGGCCTTTGCAATATTATTTGTTATTACTGCAACTTCACCTTTTTATTTTTTGCTCCCCTGACTTAGTATTTTAAGAGAATTAAAAACTTAGGATGCCTTTTATACAAGTATACATCAAGGTCCAGTAGAAAAATGTCTTTCTTCTCCTCAGGCCATTCAAACAACCCTTCATGTGGGAAATGTAAATGGAATCAACAAATTCAGGCATAGGATCAGTCAGTATCTGATACTGTCCTTATACAAAAGGATCAATATAAATCACATCCTATAAAAATATCTTTGATGACTTGGTGAGCTGAAGGTTTTGGGGGTTTTGATTTTTGCTTCTTTAAATATCAAATCTAAAATACAATCAGATAATCACATAGGCAGCAACTAATTCTTCAGCTTTCCCTGTTTACAAATATGCATTGTAGTTTGTCTATAATCATGTAAAAAGTAGCAGAGAGAAGAAGAATGGAAATATGATAATAAATAAGGGTCTGTGAGACTCAGGTTTCTACACAGCATCAAAAAGCTTCTTCATGCCTCAGTATCAGAGAATAACAGAATAGGTCAGGTTGGAGAAGACCACAGAGAGTCCAAACTCAGTGCTCAAGTAGTGTAATTCTAGAGCACGTGGTACAGGATTGTGTCCAGACAGTTCTTGAATATCTCCATAACTTCCATAGTTTCTTGGATGGAGTTGTGGAACTGCAAACTCTGGGCAATCAATTAAGACAAAATAGGGTAAATAGAATTCCAGTGATGGTGCTGCCAAAAGAGATAAGCATCTCTAATGAAGGGGAAGAGCAATTACAGATGCACTGAGGCTACAGCCGAGGTTTTGATGCCTGTAACACAGGGGATAAAAGTCTTTTTGGGACAGCTAGTCTACAGGGTATTTGTAGGCCTAGTCGTTGTGATCAGTATGATTTAGGAAACATCTTCTTTTGTCTTTTTTCTATATACCCTGTAGCTCTAAAGAACTGAGGAAATTTTTCTATGAATATTATAATAAACATGTTATAAAAAGCAAAAAAAATGAATTAATTTGAATTTTATGAGTTAGTGGAGAAAACCAGGAGTAAATTCTTGTCACATTGCAATCAGTTTGATTGGTATGATTGACTTCAATAACATTAACTTAACATCCCTATTTCCTGCAAGTTTTATTATTTCCTTCTTCCCTCAAACAAATTCTGAAGAAATAGCTCACAGCTTTTAAATAAATGGGGCAGAAAACACACATCAGAACAAAATAAGTGACTTGGTTCATAAAATCCTTGATTCCTTGAAGAAAAAAAAAGGCATGCAGATGAGGAGGACCCCTTACTTTGTGCCAGTGACTGTGAAAGAAATTTGTGCGTGAAACTCAGAAAATATAGTATAAATGTAAATAGCCAGTGAAGTCCTACATTTCAAGCATATGAAAAGATAAATTTTTGAGATTTTGCATAGGGAAAATCCGTGCTTTCTCTTTCAGTCATGCTATCTCTTCCAGGTGGACTGAGGAGGGGAGAGGAATGTGAAGGAGGGAAGAGTAAAATTCCCTATCTGCAAAAACTCCCATGTGTAACATGGTTTCTCAAAATTCTAGGTTAAAGGAAACTGTTCCTGTGATACCAGGAATCATGGTTGAATGTCCATTGGTCCCAGGAATTTTGGAAATTACTCTTGGTTAACAGATAAAAGGTAGCAAAACTCAAACCTCACTATAACCAAATGTTCTTTTCATATTAACTAAGGCAAACTGCCTAGATGTTTTCTTCTATAACAAGTCCTGCAACTGCTTTATCTCACTATGTGTGATTTCCAAAAAAAAGAGGAAATGTTCAATGAAACCTACTCTAATGAGGTCAGCGCACTTGCACAAAACTGAGCTGAGCAGATGGAATTGCAGCTCTTGGCTGAAGACAACATTTCAATTCAATAATCCCGAGTTCTTCAAATGTTAGTCTATAATATTTACTCTTGTGGTTCCCTGAATGGCAAAGAAGGTAACCTGATACTTAAGTCTGCAGCATGCATAGAAATTTTGTACACACACATTAACACAAACATTATATAACACTAATTCATTAATTTTTCATTGTATTGTACCCTCTCTTTTACTCTTATCTGCCTTGAAATATTTCTGATTCAATTTGAATTATAAGAACACAAAATTCAGAAGAGAAGCTCAAAGCATTACTACATAAACCAGCAAGAAGTGCCAAGACAAAAAGCTGTTTAGTTTTAAACTTCTATTCACCCTTTCAACTTCAGCACTAATTCATTAACGCTAGTCTAAAATTGGCCTTTTAGAAAGAATTTAAAAATTGAAAAAAAGATGAGTAACACACACATTTATATCATTAGCAGTTTTATCATTCCATTATGTTGATCTCTGTCATATTATTGAATAATAAAAAAAATATTTAGTGTTAAGAGGAGGCTGAAAAAAAAAATTGCTTCCATACCTGTGAAACTCTGTAAAATGAAGGGATTTTAGCTTCCTCTTCATTTGGCTTGGATTCTTGATTTTTTCACCTTAGATTTTTTTGGTTTTTGCTTGTTTGTTTTCTGTTTTTTGTTTTTGTAATCACTAAACATTCACATGGAACACCATCAACCTTAATAGTTTTAAATAAGCTAGTAATTTTTAAGGCTGTTGTACGAATAATGAAATAAATGTTGCTCCATTCTATAATGGAATAGATTTAGGATAAAAAAACTTTAGGATATTGGGGAGTAACAGCTTAAATAACTATGAAGGGTCACGGTCAAAGTAAACTCATGAGCAGAACCCTATGTATTTTGCCAAGCATAAAAGTAAATCCCACCATATTAAAAAGAAAATTACTACAGAGAACAAGTCCCAGGTCACAAAACTCTCTATTTTCCACCACATACCCACCAGCTGAATCAGGTCAGAATGTTTTTATTTTAGAGTGTTTAAATTCTGTAGAAAATTGCTGTTGTATGCATCTACATAAGAATGTTATTTTCTTATTTTCAATTTTTTTTCCAAAATATTTGAAAATATATTTTAGTAGTCATATTTAAGCAAAAAAATCATTTGATGATTTCAATTAATTGAAGCTACATTTTCCAGAAGTTTTTATTTTGTTCTAAAACAATATTTTCCCATTTTGACCATCAAAACCAGAAAAAATAATTAAAATAATCCACAGGTTTTAGGACCACACATGAAAATTCAGAATTTAGATTTTACAAATGATAATAAAATGATAATATAAATAAAAGTCAGAAATATTAAATAACAAAAAAAAAACCCTAAATCTCTATAATATTCCAAATCTCTTATGCTTGGAAAGCTCTTCCTCATTTAAGTCATATACTTAGGTAGATCTTTTGTCACAGACTAGGGGCAAGGTTACATTTATTTATACAGTAATATACAAGAAAGTGCATTTTTTTCAAAATAAATAGTTGTGTTCAGTTAGATCATTGAAATTCAGAAAAAATAAAGCAATATAATAGTACAAGGTAGGAAACACATACACTATTGTAGGAAAAGTTATTGATGCAAAAATCCCCTCTATTATTAGGAGATGAATAAGCAAAGAAAAAAAAAAAAGACTATCTATCTATCTACCTACTTTGTTGTTTATATTTGAAGCAAATATTTTATGGGCATCTAAAAACTTAGAAAAAAGAAATTATGTTCAAAAAATTTTCCTATTCAGAGCAGGGATGTAACATTATAAGAAATTTTCTAATCATATTGCTGTTCTGATAAGAGAGAAAACTGGCTTCCATACAAAAATGATGCAGCTGTAGTTTTCTGTCAGGTTACAGGATTATGCCTGCTTTTTCCATGAGTGACTGTAACACTGACATTAGGTCCCTCTACTACAGCTTGGGATTTTGATGGTGATTGCAGCACCCTAACAGAGCCCAAATTGCTCCATGCTCCAGAATAAGTGGCCCAGCTGGATAAGTGCCCAGAACTTAAGGTATCAGTTTTCTTTCTTCATGATTAGTGACAAGGCATAAATTGAATACTTAAAGGAGTGTAAATGTTCTCAGACTGATTCTTAGTATGCAAAATCATCCTACTAAATTATCTTCTTGGCTGACATTGTGATATGGGTGATCTGGCAGAAGGTACAGCTCTAGCTTTGCTAAAATGAATGCATCAGCTTCCACAATGTTGTAGAAATTGAATATTCTGTGATGGTTCTGAAGATAAAGTGTGTCAGTGTCACTGTGAGTTATTCCACACACAGGATGCAGAAAAGAACAAGGCATTTGTACAAAAAACTCAGTTAATTGCAGAAAAAATCCCACTCTCCAAAACAGAAGAGATTATTTAGTATATTTATTGAGGAGGCAGATTAATTTTACTGCTGTGATATATTTCACATTTTTTCAAATAATAATTTTATGAAGGCATTATGACTGTTCCCACTCCCCCATTTTGCTTTGGAAGGAAATATACCTGTACAGAACCATGCACTTCCTATGATATACTAAAAGTCCGAGTAAAAAATCAACTCAGCTATGGATAAAATTGAGTTGCACAATTAAGAGTTCATTTGCAGTACTAAATGCATAGGCCAAACTATAACTTTGTTTAAATTTGAGAAAAGATTCAGAGCTAGCATAATTCTTTACAAATAAATATATACATTAAAAACCAAATCAAAACCAAACAAAACCCAAAAAAACAACAACAAAAAAACCTGCAAAAAGCAATAACGACCACCACTAAAAAAACAAATTGAAACAAAAAACCAAACCAAAACAAAACAAAACAAAAGCAAGTAAACCTCTGGGAATTTTGGAGAGCATGTTGGTTATTCTCTGCAGACATTATGGGTGAGAAGTATTTATAGAAACCTGAGAGAATCTGGTAAATATAATAACTACAAGTTATCCTCTCATATTTATGAAAAGATGTGCTATATAACATAAATTCTACACAGAAAAATAAACCCATGTTAATATCTATCTTTCACTTAAAAGTTTCTATTGCCATTACAAGATACACCATGCAGATTAAATTTTTGACTTAGTGTTAGCTTGGCTATTCTGTCATTCAGTAGAACAACAGTAAATTAAAGACAGGAGCTTTTCCAAATTTAATAGAAGTGAAGGCAGAGTAGTTGGCGATCTTAAAAATGTAGCTGAATCACTCCTTGTACTTAATTCTCCTTGCTTTTCTATGTTTGGTGCCACATTTCATGTAATACAGGACTAGTACTATAAACTCTCTCTTGAATCTTCTTTTCTCTCACCTTCTGTATCAAGGAAAATAACTCATAGAAGTAGGAATACAATCTGATATTATTAAAAGCAGTATTCAGGAAATGAATCTGTTTTGGAACACAAAAAAATGTTAATTTTTTTCTTATATATGTGCATTTTATAGAAAACCATGTTCATAGCAAGTACTTAGGATATAAGGATTTCTTTTACTTTTCTTTTATTTACTAAATGGAAAATATTGACTTTGACCTTTCAAGTTAAACTCATAAGTTGCAATTACCTAAGACATACTGCAGGTAAACATTTTTTTTATTTGTTGCTATAAAAATTAGGTGGCAGGTTCATTAAATAGTCCTTTCTGTTTGTGTTTCTGTTTGTTCATTTTTTTCTTTTTTTTCTTAGTAAGAAAATTAGTCATAAAGCATAATCATTCTACAAGCTATTTTTTTTCACGTGGTGATAGCTTCTGGCCGACAGAATTTGCCTATTTCCTTGTTTCAAAATGTCCATTTACACATTGTTATGCTGGACAAAAAGAAAATAACATATCCAGGTCTATTCTTAAACTTATTTGTCTGAATACTTATTATTGTCGTGTCCTAGAAAGAAATATCCAACAACACTAACACTCACCCCTTATCATACTCACTTGTTAATTCAGAAGTTTCTATTTATCCCCTTTTTCTTACCCAATAAAACTTCAAAGTAGCTCTTACTAATCTATCTTTAACATAGTGTACAAGTACAAATCCAACATCCATTTCTCACTTCCTGAAAAGGAATCAATGCTACTGATCAGTCTGGACAAGTAGAACTGTAAGTTCACCAATAACAGCAAGGAGGGGAAACTGGGGGCGTTACAATAATTTCAAACGATAAGGAGAAAGAAATAGCCCAAGATTTACAAAAATTACTTTGTTTTCTGAAGAACAAGGAAAAGTCTCGTAAGACCTATGATGCCTGCAGATATATAAGCAATTTTTTGAGCAAGGGAAACACTTGCTTAAAGCTCCTTTCCTGTAGCATCTTGCCGCTCATTGCAAATTTTCAGGGTAACTGTGTAAATAGTCTCAGTAACAGGAGCTTAAACTTTGTGAGGAATTATGTTCAGCACTGTAGAACCCAGAAAGTATTTCACAAGTAAATGCAAGTGCAAATATATTTTGATTAATGATAGGTGGATATCATTCTGAAAGACTGGGAAATCACACATACACAATAATCCCTAACCACCATAATTCTGTTTTTTTTATAAATATATACTTAAATAAATAAGAAAAGCACAGTCACAATAAGTTGTTTCAGGGGCCCTTATAGACCAAACCGATAATACAATTAAGCCCACGTTCTTTCCTGAGACATAGAATATGAGAATTTAAAGCATGGCAAGTCTACTAAACCTAAATAATTTTCAAGAGTCTTAATTGCATCTGCTGAACACATCAGCAGAGTGCTAATGAGCACTCTGGTAAAAGCTCACTAGGTCAGTCAGACCCTACTGAGGCATATTGGAGCTTTCAGTTGGAATGTACTTTCTACTAAGAATTATGTTTATCTTATATTCTCCAAACACTTATATCGTGTTTGTCAAAACTATTTAATGTAAATCAACTGTTCAGGAGCCAAAAGCACAACCAGAAAAAAAACCTATAATTATACAGGCAGCAATAGAGTTACGCAGTCACTACCTCAGTATTGGTAAATCAAAGTTGTAATGAAAGACTTAAAAATTAATTTGAAGATATTGCTGTTGCTACATCTGTAGCAAGAACTAAAATATGGAGCAATACAGAGATTTGCTGAAAAAATAAACTCATGAAGAGCCAAGTTCCTAAGGTAAGCCTCATAGAAAACATATTCTGTCCAATGCTTTGTACATTAAACTCATTGTTCTCTCTGTAGCAGATAATCCCAATCGCAGAGGCTGTTTCATCTTGTACAATGCAGTAAGCTTCTAATGCATAAGGAGTAGCATTAATAGGCAGTAGGCAAAAAATATGAACTACAGTGTTTTTTATCCAACTATTTATCTCACAGAAAAAGCTGAGGGTTTTCACTGTTTGTATTCTGATACATAAAAGAAAGATATTCTACATAAACAGTATTTGTACAAGGAGGGTGATAAGACTGACTTGAGTCAACAATGTCACTGGTGACCAAAAAGGTCACCCCTGTCCTTGGGAGCATTAAGCATGGTAGAGCTGACCAGCTGAAAGAAGGGATTGTTGTGCTTTACTCTGCACTTGCATGACCTCACCTCAGCATTGCAGCAGTTTAGGGTTCCACAATATCAAAAGGATAAAAAATATCAGAATTTGTTCAAAGGACCTTAACAAAGGTGGTGAAAGGCCTAGCAGGTATGACTTTAGAGACTAGGTGTACTCTCCTTAGAGGAGACTGAGGGATGCCTCTTCCCCCTGCTGTGAGGGGGAACAGAGGGGGACTTGGAATAGTGTAGGTTGTCTGGTGACCCAGTGTGAGGGAATGGCCTAAAGCTGCATCTCAGAATGTTCAGACTGGTTATCAGGAAAAAGTTCTCTACTGAGATAGTAGTCAAGCACTGGAATAAAGTCCCCGGGGGGAAGCAGTCATGGCCCCAGGCCTGTAAGTGTTTAAAAAAAAGATGGACAAACCCTGTAGGTATGTGCTTTAAATTTTAGGCTGCCAGGAATACTTTCTGTTTAGAGTCAGGAGCTGGACTTAATAACCTCTTCCAACTAAGGATGTTTCTTGATTCTGTGAATTTAATGATTTTAAAACCTTACATTTTGTTTTCTAAAATGTCTCATGTAGTTGATAAAATTTTGTGCTCTTAAGACCTTAGTTTTGTTGGGTTTTTTTTTCTAGCTACAGTTTTTACTGAATACTTTGAAAAGGATGTTATTTCATATGAGTAGAAAGCAAGGCATTTCCATGTGGTAAAACACCTTAATTATTTGTGTAAACCCCCGAATAACCAGTGTTGATACATTTGATTAGAACAGATGGTTCCACAATTGTTGTTAAAGCAATATTCTCAGATGCTAAAATGTTTTACCAATATTTTTTTTTGTTTATTTATGAAAACATACAGATCAGGATTAGAAAAGAAAGCAGGCAGGTGTTCCATTTCTATTCAGACTGAAGTAACAGAAGTTATATCATTATGCAAAGGGTTAGTTGGAGAGTCTAATGAAAAACATTCTAACATTCTAATGAAAGACAATCTACTAAAAAACAATTCCCTAAAAACAGAAATAAAATATATGGTCACACGGGCATTTTTCATCCAAAGTTTCTGCTCCCTCAAAACCAGACCATTTATGACCAAAGAAAGAAGTAGCATTCAAGTACAGTGAAAATAAAAATGGAAAAGTTTCCAGGTATTTACATACAAAACAAGCATCATTCTCACTTTCTGGCTTAGAGAAAGTGCTGGTTGACTGAAATTATTTAAAACAGATACAACATCAACTGGCCAATTGCTGAAAAATTTAAAATTTCATTAGAGAGTGTTTCATGGTTATATAATTTAAATAAAAAGTAATGAATAACCATGAAAGGTTAAAGGTTACATTAAACAAGGAACTTTTAAACTCTTACCCTAGTTAGGAAGATAAATAAATAAATAAATAAATAGTGGTGTTAATATTGGTAAGTTCAAATATGTGGAAGTAGGTGGTAGAAGATGTTTTTAAAAATGTCAAAATTTACTAAGTCCTTAAGTCATGTTTAAAAAAAAAGTAGCTTAATTATTCTAAATTATAATTTCAGAGCTTCAAAATTTTTCAAGGTCTGATACTCTTTACTACAAACACAAATTCCAATTAATGCTTTGCAAATATCTATACACTAAAATAATCCTAAATCAATGTCTTTTATAGGACAAGATTCCAGCTCTTTTAATCAATACTTGTGTTCAGGCATTAAAAAATAATATATCCACTCCCTACACAACCTCATGCAAAATCTATTAATTTTTCATTCTCTATCCAAAATGAAACCATTTCAGAGCTTGATTCTGATATCTGAGTCTTTATTAGTCAATCAGTCTGTAAATCATAGTGTGGAGAGTCCCCCATCTTCCACTTTAGCATAATCTATCACTGAAGTGTTGAACAAACTACTGCTTAAACTAAGCTATCTGTAACTTCTGGGCTACTCACATTTGGTCTTTAGGAGGTGACTATTATATTAAGTTTTCCATTAGTATGTTTTGGTGATAGTGCTATGTTATGCATGTTATTAAGACATTGTTCAGTAACTCTTGCCTATATTTAGACAAGAATATTTATAATTTATTGTATTGAAGAGCACAACACCTTTTGTTTGTCTCTAAAGATGATTATTTTTAAGCAATAACTCTGTAAATAGTATGTTTTAAACAGGTATTTGACTGCAAAGTGGTGTTTCCCATGACGTAAATGTTTCCCTAACATTTTCCATAAGGTGTTAAAATTCTTATTTTAACAGTCTATAAATTCTCATACTTCTGGTAGATTTCTTCTCTATGTCCGCATTCACTCCCTTCACCTGGAAGTCAAAGATTAAAACATTTCTACTTTTGCTGAATTTTGAGATTTGTTTTCTGTATTTAAAGCACATTTTCTTACTGTGTTTTCGTATTGGAAGGTTCTAAACAGCTTACATATATAGAATTTGATTTCAGTTATCAGTTATTATTATTTTAGTTATAGTTTCAGTCTATCAGTAGTCCCTTGAGAATTATATTTTACTTCAGCATCCGGATGATATTTTCTAATTTATTCAAACTGTAATTCCAAAAGTTTCTGCATAGCTTTTCAGCTACTTCTAATGTATAAACATACTGTAAGAAAAGAAGAAAATAATCACAATATTACTCCAGAAGTTTCAACAAAGTCCAAGGTACTTGTATTTCCTTTAATAAAGGAAATAACAAAATCTCCTTCCATATATACCAGCATAATTGAAGAATAACTTTTACCATTTTGTGGAAGCACTCTGGTATAACACTGAATGGCTTCTAGTCCAGAAATGAATAAGAAAGAAAATTCCTTGCATAATTTTTCACTGATATATTAAAAAAAACCCAAACCCAAACATACAAGTTATTTATAAAATCATATTTTTACAGCAAGATTAGCAAAAAATGCATCATTTGAAGTCCTTTTAATTGCCAACCATCTTAACTTTGAAGACTGTCCCTTTGTGATGCAATTAGCACCTTGTTTCACAGCAGCCCTGGAAAGATCAGAACTACACAGCTATATCATAATATATAGCTAAATCAAAATAACTCGAGTATTTTCCCAATTGTGGGATATTTAGTAGAAGGCGTTATCACACAACAATCTTTTCTCCTAGAAGCAGTACTTATTTTTGTAAAATTGATAGGATACTTTACATCTTTGAGCCTTCTAGCCATCTGTGAAACTTGGCAAGAACTGGCCAATGGTTTAAAAAGTCGTTAGCAGTGGAGGAGGGCAGGATAACAGACATACAGACAGTATGTATTATTAGATTAGGTGTTAGACCATACCTGAATTAGACCATGTGTGTTAGCAATGGTTTTATTTCTTGAGACTTCTCCATGTCTGTTAGGAATCATATCCATATGCCAATAAAAAGAAATTTTGACTAAAATACAGATTGCATCTCTTACATCTGAGTGTCATTGTATATGTGGTTCCCTTCCTTAAAGAAGAAGCTCAAAATAAAAGCCCTAAAAGGAATCTAACTGTATTAAATTATCTCAACTCAGATATCAACCAAACATATGGAGCATACAGCGACATTGACTGAATCAAAATTAAGGTTAGGTCTTTTGGATATGTTCCCTTTACTGATAAAACACTCTCCTGTGTACAACTAACTCCTGTCTGATCATTACAAGCGCAAAATGATCAGAGTATTGCTAAGAACTGCAATACTCAATTAGCACCAAAGATGCCTGGTACCTCAAGCAGTCTGTTACCTATCCAGTAAAGGACCTAATTATGATCTTTATTATGCACAAGTTGCTTCTAATATGTGAAATTTGGAAGTGGGATTACCTAGGAAATACATATTCAGGTCCTCACCAAGAAACAGGTTCTGCTGCTAGAAGAAATACCTTCTGAAATTGTATTTCAATTCTGCAAAATAGTCAAACAACTGATAATACTATCTGCCTCACTTTGTTCATTAGCCAGTACAAACGTCATAAATTTTGTACAGGTTTTTGAATAATCAATACACATTATCTCAAGTTATGATTATCCACTTGATATTAGAGGTTTCTCTGTTCCAGGCCATTTAATTGGTTGAATAATGTTGGCTCTTTTGCATAGTGAGGATTCACAAAATTTCATCAAAATACACTAAGACAAACTCTGCTGTTCTTTAATTTCAAGGACAAAATTTAAGAACTCGATATAAGAGGATTACCATTTTTCTGTTTCTTGGGTGTAACATATAGAAAAGTATTGTACATACATGACACCATATTAGTGACAGCACTTTTTTTTTTAACTGAGAAAGAAATCATAAAAGTATAAATGGAATAATTTAAAAGTTATTAAAGAATAAGGAAGGTTAAGTATGTAAGGTGCTTCTCATAATTCAATTTCATGTAAAGATGTAGAACTGAGTTACTTGGCATGCCTAGCAGAAGTTAGCATTGAGGGAATAAGAAAAAGAGGAAAAAATGCAATCCATGCTGCATGGTTAGTCCAACAGTTCAGGTGCATAACCTCAATACAGATTTACACACATAGCTTTAGTCTAATAAACTTTTTATGAGCTATGGAAAAGGCAAAGCAGTGTTATAAAGGAAAATAGGTTTTTAAAGGGTGTCAGGATATGCCTAGCCTTCAAAATTTCTCAATACAAAGATATGTTGAATCCCAAGATTCTGTAGAGGTCAGGAACACTGACTTCAGCTAGTATCTGGAAAAGGCATTAAACTTCCCTCTCAAATGCCAATATTTTTTATCTACTCTTACTGAGAAAATAGTCCTTGAAATAAACACTGTACAGGGTCATATATAAAAAAAATTGCAGAAATAGCAACTACAGCAGAGCTCAGTTAATAAATTGGATGTTCCTCACACTGTAAATGATTTCAAGTTTACACTTTCATTTTCCACCTCTGAAAACTGACATAATTTGCAAACTTCATCTGCCAGAGAGCCTGTGGTACAACTCTTTTCATATAGCAGCATTTGTCACAATCACAAGCTTTTCAGGCAAAAACAGCCACCAACAAAACCAAACTCCAGTCTGTGTGACAAATAGCAGGATATTTCATGCGAAAAATGTTTTGCAAATCACTTCCTTCCTAGATCTGATGACTCACAGGACACAACACAAAACCCTTTTCCCAAGTATAGGGGACACAGCAAATGGAGAATGGCAACTTTGAAAAGGTGCAAATTAAGTGCTTTCATTAAGATCAGCTCATCAGAAGTAGCACAGTAGTAAATAGTAGCATAGATTCTGCATACCATCCAACACATAGAGTCTTCGTAACTCACCAGCCTCTTTTTGAAGGTAACCAACAACTGGACAAGAGGAAAGAGGATAATAGGAAAAAGTTTTTACTGAAAGGGTAGTCAGACATTGTAATAGACTGCCCAGGGAAGTGGTAGAGTCATCATCCCCGGAGGTATTAAACAGACCCATAGGAGTGACATCCAGGGGGATGGTTTGGTGGTGGACTTAGCAGTGTTAGGGTGATGGTTGGACTCAATGATCTTGAAGGTCTTTTCCAACATAAATGACACTTTGACCTCTCAAGCCTTTCTCTCAGAAGTTACACATGTAACATCTGTGACCAGAGGCAACACAATGAAGAAATATTTTCTATTAAATAAAAACAAAAAAGCAAATCATTTTTCATCATCTCAGCCAATTCTCCCATTCATGTATTATAAAATTCTTTAAGGTCTGTCTGAAGTGGCTAACCCTCCAAGAGGCACTTCTATCCCTAGATCAGTAAAAGGTAGCCTGTTCCTTTCCTTTCACCTAAATTGTCATTTTACTGCCATGCTAAGAATAGCACCCTAAGGCATCATGCTGACAAATGCATTTTATTTTCTGTTACTCCCGATTTCAATGGCAAACATTCGTTTTCCACAACAACTATGCAGGTGATTTGGTTTCACTCATAAATTTTCTTTCAAACTCAGAAGAATCAGAATTTTTATTCATTTGATCTCTGTGCTGTAATTGTGACAATAATATCAAGGCCAAATGAAAGCATTAACAAGAGGAAATTAATGGAATTTTAAGTTTTCAATTGCATTTCATCTTCCAAGCAAAAGAAAAACTAGAAAACAACACAATATTACACACAGAAATAAATTATCAAGAAGCCATTATATGGCTTTCTGTAAGTCATTTTACAAAGGATATGTTGAAAACATTCTGAGTTCTTATTAGAAGTGGCTGTTTATGAATATTGACATTATAAACCATTCATTAGTCTCAATACTAGGAAGGTGTGAGATCAAATTACCTATAAACTTACTTATACTGCAAAATTTTGCTAAGAATTTTGCATGAATTAATTCTAAGTGGTGTCTTTCACAGCTTTATAAAGGAAATTATCTTTTTTCTTAGCTCCATTAAAACATATTTACTGAGTTATGAACGCCACAGCATGAAAAATTTAAGTGATTGAGTGAGTTCAAATTGCTAACTATTGATTTCTCTTGACTTTGAAAACGTGGTGACATCTGTGGGCAGACATTTCCAGTTTGGTAATATTTAAAGTGGCCCTGGAAAAGCAGAGACAAAACCCTCTAATACCACATCCCTGTTACAGGTATGTTATTGTGTTGCCAGTAATGTTGCAGGAGGTGGTCCTTTCTCTACAGAACACTGGAGTGACCGCACCTGGACTCCTGGGTCTGATTCTGGGCTCCTCAGAAGAGGAGAGACATATTGGAGAGAGTTCAACAACTGACCAAGAAGACGATGGAGGGACTGGAGTATCTCTCCTACAAGAAAAAAATGAGAGAACTGGAACTGTTCAGCTTAGAGAAGAAAATTCTCAGATTGGACCTTGCCAAGGAGTATAAATACCTGAAGGAAAAGAATAGGAGGGAAACAGACTATTCTGAGTGCTGCCCACTGACAGGGCAAGAGACACCAGGCACAAACTGAAAAACAGGATTCTCCAAGAACATGAGAAAACCCATCTTCACTGCAGTAAGGCAGGCTGTCCAGTGAAGTCAAAGTCTTTTTCTGTGTAATTATTCACCATCCAACTGGACGTGTTCCCAAGCAAAGTGCTGTAGCTGACCATGCTTGAGCTGGGGGAGCAGACTAGATAACCTCAAGAGGTCTTTTCCAACCCGCATGATTCTTTGACTCCCTAAATTTAAAATGGTCTTCTACCAAAGGTACTTCTAGACAACCATAAACACCATCACACTTGGAATTTTATTTAAATAACAAATGCTCTAAAGAACTATGAGACACAGCAATTCCAACAAAGGCTTTTAAATTTTAATTCTATCAATACATTACCCCACTCCACGCATTATACTAACAAGGGCCTGTAGGTGGTACCATAGTGCAAACAACGCATAAAAGAAAATATTAATGGCCACAAGGTAAAATATTAAAAAAAAAAAAAAAAAAAAGAAAATGTCTTGGTCAGTTTATCATCCGCCTGTGAATGTATAGGGGCAAAAGTGGATGGATTTAAGTTTTTACATTGTTTGAGTTTTCTGATTTTTAAAGAACATCTCTATAAATCTCTTAGCAATAATGATCCAATGATTATGAACATGCAGCGTAATAAAAGAAAATAGTTTTAAAATTTCTTCAGTATTATCATAATCCAGGTGAGATTCCTCTAAGCTTGGTTGGCATGTGTCAGAAGTCTTTCAAGCCTCACAGACAAGGTTTAGAGGTATAGTTCTGCACAATACTTAACTGTACCACAGATAAAGAAAGCATCAACAACAGCTCCTTACTATGAGCTCCAGGCAATTAGCTTGTGCCTTTGGTATAATTAGCCTGTTTGAAATTACAGAGGGGTTGCACTAAGACTGATGTATACTAACCCAGCTTAACAGAAAAGGGATAATCATTTTGATAAATCTGACTCTTCAGACAAAAAACATTCCTGAGGTAAAACAAAGCCTACAACCCCAAGGGATCTGTACATTTGAGAGTTTGACATAAAATTCTCCCCACATAATCTCCTAGATTTCAGGCTCACACTCGCAGCTCTACTCCTACTTCTCTAGAGGAAGATCAAGATTTCATTTTGATTGGGTGACTATAAAATCTGGTTTATATTTTGGGCAGTAAGAGTAAGTGATACAACAAAAGAAAACAACATTTAAAATAAAGTGGGTGAACAGTAAAAATGGTGAGAATTGTGGCTAGATATGTCTGAGATCTTTTGTGACTAAATAAACTTTTTTTAGCATAAATATATCCCACTACATTGACATTTCCATATATGAAATTCCATGCAGTCGTTGACATGATTTAAAACTTTTTTATGGTACCAATCAAAAAAGACAACAGGTTCAGAACTTGACTCAAGATTCTATGCAAATGTTGTACTCTTGAACTGGATAAATCTAATCATCTCAGACATTTTTATGATGAACATACCCTTTGTGTTACAATTACAGTTTTACTAGACAGGAGGGATAAAAAAATCCATATAATTGCCATAACTACACTTTCAATCATGTGAATGCATAATTAAAGTTGTGTGTTTATGCAGTTTTATTATAAAGCCACTTCAAACATGAGTATGTTTTCCTCTTTGGTGGGGTAAAACAGACAACTTACTTAGGTTACCACCTCTACCCACACTTGCACAAAGGCCACTTGCTGAATTATCAGAGTAGTGCAAGTTATGTGCTTATTTTCTTTTTTTTTATGTGTATACAAACACTGCATCTCAGACACCATTTTGTGACAAAAACAAATAAAGGATGACATGAAGTGTCAACACCTTTCCATATGGTATTTACCAAAAAAGATATGCTTTATATATATGGCAAATATAGCACATATACACGGACTAGATTGTTCTTCAGCACCAGTAATCAATGGAGCTGAGAAAATCTATGTATTTTACATATGCATGCCACCCTAATCAGTAGTAAGTAGAAGACCTTGCTAACACCATATAATTGGACAATGAGAAGAATGCAAATTGTATTAAAAAAATGAAAGTTTTAAGACATAAAAAAATATGCTTCAAAACACACATGTAAAGCCAAAACATATAAACAAAGGTAGAGTGATTAACAGATGACCTTGAACATTAGGTATAGACTGCATCATTTTGCACAAACTGGCCTCAAAGCACAAAGTTCTAATTTTAGTTTGTACATGAAGATACACCTATTTTTTATTTTACTATTTATCTAAACTCAAAAATATACTGTTTGCAACTTTAAAATAAACCAACAAAATAGGTTTCAGATACATGAACACATCATTGCACTTTTGAGAAAATATAGTCAATTGTGAAACTGTTAGTGTGTTCTACAAGTTAGGTAAGAATGTACTAACAAACCACATAGGTGGTTAAAAGGCAACAGACTGAATTTAGATAGACATCCTTTCCAAATGTCACCTAGTAAATAACTTCAAGATATAATGTTTTTCACCCAAAAAATGAAAGCAAGGTGCACTATTGAAATGTCTTTGCCTGTACAGCATGTAATTAAAAAGGACTGTACTTATGACCTACATTCAAGCAGAGAGGTAGAAAACATCATAAACCATCACAATTCACAGTAGTATGTATCAAACATCTGATCAACCTCATTACATAAATGCTGACTGCTTTTCTTTCAATATTCTGTTTATTTACATGATGGAGTAAATCCATACAATGAGTCAACCCCATGTAAGATTACAGAAGTAGTTGACATATGCTACTGAAGTGCATGACAGCTGCATGACACCAACACCTGAGAGTGTTAGCTGCTTACCTCCTGTATCTCAGGCTCATCTAAAATAATTATATATCCATCAGCTTAACCCTTCCTTTAATATAATGGACAAAAATCTATACGAAATAAAAAAATCTGTAAGAATGTCCACAGCCAACAAAATTCATAATCAGTCTTTATTAACCCATAAGTTCAGATCTGCTGACAATATATCTATGAAAAAACATGCGCCTCTGATTTGAAAATCAAAATATTACATTCTATAATAAAAGGAGAAATCCCTTATTTAGATGCATCTAACACATTTACTATTAAATTAGACTTCTTTATTATCATAGTGAGAAATTTTCTAAGTTTTTAACACAGTGATGGGTGCTAGTTACTCAAAAATATTGTTTGAAGACTTTTGAAAAAAATAATCAAATAGTTGGTCTAAATCTTTCAGTTCCAGATTCTTTCTAACACATTTCAAACAGTACAATGGTTTGACTAATCAGCACAATAACGGAGGAGATATTTAAATAAAGAATTATCCTTGTAAGTGAAATGTATAATCAGATCACTTATCATTAATATAAAATATTATTTCCTTTTTTTTTTTTTTTTTCTAAACCATTAAGAGTTATTTGGGGGACTTTCTGTGGTTTTACTTTTGTTAAACACAAGAAGTGTTTCACAGAGTTACAAGAAAATAAATCATACATTGGTTTTTCCCCTGGAAGTGCCTTGCACAGCAAGTCCTAAGGCCTATTCTAAGACTGTAACTAAATGACTACAATGTCATACCAAAATTTTATTCCCTCTGATATAGGGTATTTATGATAAAACAAAAATAAACTAAAAATATACTGCAGCCAAATCCTGAAATAATTACTGATTTTAAAACATGACAAAAATAATTCTTCCATGTATTAAATTGCTTTTATGCGGCAGTGAGAGAATACAAGGTTCATTTTTCTTCCTTTCTTTTTTGATTACTTTGCTGCTCTTACTGACACAATATAATATATACTATATTAATGATATAACCAAGAAAAAAATTTCTAGATTATTAGTTACTTTCAGATTTTGAGGCATATTTCTCTTTAATTGTTCATTACATAGTATTAAGTTTCAAGAATTTGGGGAGTTTGAATTTCCTTAATTGCTAACCTTAATCAAGACACTTGTTTTTCTTCAAAATATCCTGTATCACAAGACAAGTGAAGTGTGCCCGAGACAACTTATATATTAATGTAGTGAATCACATTCCCTTTTCTTGTCCATTTTAACAAGAAATTAAGAAAACTGAAGTAGATATTTGTTTAAACATCCAAAGATTCTACAGAAATGTGAAAACCCCTTCCTATATGTCCTGAATACACACACAATTTGTTGCATGTTTTGCACATGCTTAGGTAGCCTCTTAACAATCATTGCAAGACATTTCTCCCCTGCTAATGTTTTCATACCAGTTCTGAAAGCAGTCTATATGAAGTCTTTTACCTTTGAAAACCCCAGAGAGATCCCTTCTTGTGGTAATCTGCAATCCTGAGCCTAGGCAACACACTTGATAAATCCAGTTTCTTCTTTTTTATTTTCACTTTTTCAAATAAAACCAAATCTCAACAAATCCAACAAACCAGTAACAATGAAACTAATTATGAACATTGTACTTGTAAAAGACAAAATGCTTAACCTCTTTATGATGAGGAAAATCTGAACTACAGCTGACTTGCTTTAGGCTCTTCTTACATTGCTGGTTGTATTTCTTAGACAAAATCCTGTCACTGTATAAGCACTACTAGTTTTCACTGCCAAACTGTATTTTGGACATAGGCCAAATCAACCTATTTTCTTTCTCTTTCAATATGTACTCTTGAAAATAGCTTCTAACCTATCCAGAAGACATTCTTGACATCTTGACATTTTTCAGTCTTTGGCATTCCTTTAAGCATTGTTTCACCTCTTCAGATGTGACTTTGTTAGACAAGGTTATCCTACGATAATAATCAGCCACTTCAGGATTTGTGATAATAGAAAAGGAAAAGAAAAGCCTTTCTTCTAAAAGATATAGCAACAAAAAGTCTCCCACGGAGAAAAAAAAAATAGCAAGATTAAAAAAAATATTTTTTCCACAAGTTTTAGTTGCTAAACCACCGATAGTCAAGGAACCATTCATTTGAGAAGAAAATATGACCTTCCACTCTGTGCCCTTTATCTTGGTCATGCTTTGTGGATATTTTTATAGATCTAACAACTGAACCTTTCCATTTCATGTCAACTGTGTCACACATATTGTGAGGAAAGAAGCTACAACATTGAGCCTTTGATGCTTTTTTAGCCTTTGTCACCTACTCTCCAGCGGGTTACCCAGTTGTGATTCTCTGCAAGTTTATCTGGATGTCCAGCGTTACACACTGACTTATTCCACCACTGGAAAAGAATTAGACACACTACATAAAGTTAAGAATCCATTAAAGTAAAGATCGATGCCTGGATCTTCTCTCTTGATGATTTTCAGTAAATCTGTAACACTAAACAAGTAAGATCAGTAATCCCTTTTACAAAGGGAAATCTCTCAGATCTCTGGTAGGAAACTAAACTTGATCTGTATAGTAAACTTTCTGTGATTACAATGATTGTAAAATATTTGTGTTCTGAAAAACTGAGAGCAAAGATAAACATTTTTGTAGCTAGCTAAGGCCTAAAACAGACCTGAGCCAGGAAAGAAATCTCCCATGAATTTATCAGCTGGAACCAGTTACCTGTATCTACTGTTAAAATAAATGAAACTGTAATAATCTCTCAAAAGTGCATTTTTTAAAGCTCTAACCCTTTCTTCCTTTCCTTTAATAACTAGACTGGTACATCTAGCTATAAAAACTTCTCCATTATTTAATGGATCAGCTCTAGACCCATTAGAACATGGGAACTAGGCACACAAATTTAGTGAATGTAATTTAAAGGATTCTTAAAATTATTAAAAATAACAGTCATAAGGTGAGACAAAGACTCTACAAAACCTGTGTCTTTCCACATATATTTAGTGAGAGTTTTTCAGAAAGTCAGTCTTCATATGAGCACATAAAAGTATATGTCCACCTAGGTTTATACTCCCTTTTATTTTTCAAAGTAAGCATGCATTTCTGGAAGACTCACCAAAGAACATTTAACCGTATTGCTACCACAATGGCAGTGGAAGCAACTGTGACCAACACCTCATAACTTCTAGGGTAATATTTGACTAGATATTTTTTGAGGAGAAAAATAAAGTAAATTTTCACACTCAAACAAAATTATTTCAACTGCATTGTGCCCTAAAGACACAACAATGACTTTTGAAAGCAATGATGCAGAATTTCAGGTAAAACCAGGAACTACCAGAAAGAATTTAAAAGAGTATAATTCTGAAGAGAGATTTTTGCCCATGTTCACAAGCTATTTCCAAGTTACATTCTATGCAGCTGTTTTTGCTTCACTGATGTTGTATCAGGAATTAATCAGCAAAATTTCTGGCTCATTATCTTCAGAGTTAATTTCTGGGAGACCTATTCATTAAGTGAAGTTCTTTCCTCAGTTCTCTAATTTATTTAAAATAAAAACTAATCTCATTTTGAGGCTTCTCTACCCACTTGCTCACAGGATAAAAATATAATGTTACAAGGAAGAAAACTTTCATTTGGACCCAATCACATCAAGAAAAAAAGCAAAAAAAAATTATATCTAGAAAGAAATATTTTTATCATCAAATCTATGACATATTTTGCTAGTTTTCCACCCATCTTTTCACACTTCTAGAACTACACAGTTGTTACTAGCTTTCTTTTTGGCTGACAGTGAGTTAAGTCAAAAAACAAAAAGTTACCATCTACAACATGCCCCAGTACTCATTAGCATTTTTCTTCTCATGGTGCTGCTGCCCCCCAGGTCTACTAGTTTAACTTCATGCACAGTCAGAGCTGGTGCTGATCAAAATGTTTAGTGTCAGATTAAACTTTGCTTTTAAGTGCAAGATGTTTGACAGACACACGGTAAGGCACACACTGCTCCAAATGCAATTCTACTGTCAGACAGGTGGCTATAATAATTTCTGGTAGGATGCAGTGAAGAGCAGTCAAGGTATGCTCAGAGCTGTAATCTTTTCACCAAGCTCAGTAGCTACCAAATCAGCATTTCAGACCACAACCTTAAAGTTTTGGAGGCAGATGAGAGGAACAAGTGGCAGATTATCACAGACAGAACACTAAACCCTTTTATAGATTGGCTATGGCTTTAAGAAAAAAATTCTGTCTTGTGAAACTAAAAAATGAGAACAAAACTCCTCAGTGTTCTATGCTAGCTTGTATTTATGGAATAACCCAAACCAGTAAAAATATGAAACCATGAGAATTCTCACAAGGCATGTGGCAGTATGTAATAAAACTATATCCTTACAAGATACAATTTTTTCCAGGACTGGCTGCATTAATACAGTGCCACAGGAAGTAGCAGATGTGAAGTGTTTATTGAACCCAGCAGCATACAAAATTCATATGCAATTCTTCCCCTTTCTTGGTCATCTTGTGGTTACAAAAGCCAGATCCAGAGCTTGTGTGTTGGGTACATGCAAACCCTGTCTCTAGGAACCCAGATGCTGCCAAGTCCCCCAGACCCCAGATAAAAGTTAGGCAACGGTTTAGCCCCTTTGGATATTTATCTAACCAAGACTGATCATTAAACAAAAGCTTGCTACACAAGCTAAAAATTACTCTCTTGCAAGTAAGAAAACGGAAAATTCACCTTTTTGGGCTCCAGACCCATGGTCTAGCCAAAAGTATGTGCTTCCTCTCTGCTCACTTCAAATAAAATTTATTCTCTGCTCATTTCACAACACCTAGAAATAAAAAAAAAAAGGTGATCTTACTGAGACAGCATTGAAAATATTAATTTAACATAGTCTTTTTCCAGAAACTGGATTAGGAGCTGTTTGTAGTCCTGATTCTGTACAAGAGATCATAAATACCAGATGGGAATACCAAAGGCACTTGCAAAGCAATGTTACAGATGTTAACTCAGTAGTTTTAACCCTTCAAGTTAGATAAAAGACTGGCTGTCATTAATTAACACCACAGGGATGCCATGTTTCCTTTCTCTGTGGTCAGCAGTCTGTAACAAGTCCAAAAAGATAACACACTGCTTCCATGGGGAAGAAAGAAAAGGTAAGAGTGAAGCTTTTACTTTTACAATTTCTATCTGAGTACAATACACTCTGGTTTCTATGCCGGGAAGAAAACAAAAATCTAAATTACCTTTCTCATTCAAAAAGATAGAAAATAAGTTAGATGTTTCTAAGTGGCACTACATCAGCAAAAATTATATACTGTATGTGCTGCTTCCAAGAAATAAAAACATTTGATTATTTTGAAGTAACTGGTCAGAGCTGGAAGTTGAACTCAATTATGATTCTGTCAGGTGCCAGCTAATACCTTCAATGTTATTTGAGAGAAGATGAAATACAGTAGTCCATGCAAATCAGAATGGAAAGGCCTCTCACTAAGCTAATGCTGAGCTACACCTTGCCCATGAATAGGTCTCTCATTCAAGATAAAAAGATCCATTGCATTAAAACTAAAGGATAAAGTCAACTTAACAGAATAATAAAAAAGTACTTTTGATTCAGAAACACACTCCTGCAGAACTTAAAGCAGAAAAACATATAAAATGGTATTATTCTCTTTGTAAAAGGTCACAAATCATTAAAAGATGATATTATTGCAATGTCTGCATTGTTTTCTGTGTCCATCTGCAAGAGATGGACATCTCTCATCTATTTTCTCTACACTATTTAGCATATGTTGGGAACAGATAATAATAAGGCTGTCTGAGATTTTTCCAAAGGTTGCACAATGCACTACACATGTAAAGTTTATTTAGGATTACCAAAAGCTGCAGTGAAAATTTGGAAATTATTAAACATATACATACAGAAATGGAGCAGTAGAGTTAGTCCTTTAGGGTTGTTGATGCTTCCTTATGCTTAATGCCAGCTAGGCCCCAACCCACTAAGAAAAGCACTATGAAAAAGATAGTATTTTCTGCCAGGCTATGCTGTAAATTAATGCTCTTAATTGTACTGGCATGGTGCTCAAGGGGAAAAGCTAATTCGAAACTCAGAGAAATCAGAAGGACTTTAATTCTGCTCTACTAAGCAAGAGGGTTGTCTTAGAAATTAAAAAACATTTTAAGCACATAAAGAATGTTTCTATCATCATTATTTTCTAAAATGATCTGTTGTCCATCCCAGCAATTTTGTTTCACGAGCTTAAACTTCTTTCCTTCAGATAGTATTCCAGCGCCAAACAAGTCTTTTGTCATCCTGGTCATTACTTTTTTTTCTGTAGCTTACCCCAAAATGACATAAGTATTTTGTTTCACCTTCACAGGCTCATCTTTTCCTTTGGCCTTAAAGACGTAAAACTCTATAAATCAATTCTGCTCTTGCCATTATGACAAACAAGTTATTTACTCTTCTTCTGTTCCAGTAATTGGAATTTTTCATTTGATTTTTTTCATTCATTTAAGCTCTTCCCTCTCCACAAATACTCTTACCTCTCTCATAACTATATATTTTTGGAAGAAGGGTACTTGATTTAGTAATCAGTGCACATAAAAAAGTAACCTTTAGAAGTGAGTCTATCTCTCTAACCTGGCTTCTCCAATTACTGAAGTTTGAAGTGGACGTCTGCATCCAAAGTGAATAGAAATGAGTACTTAATAGATGCAATGCATTCCCAAGTCAGCAAAATATACATTCCCAAGTCATCTGAAGACTTGGAACTGAATTTAACCCTGCAAAATCACCACAGAATTCTACAGATTTTTATTTCTAAAAAAATAGAAAATAATTAAGTCAACACTTACTGCAAATAGGACTGCAGAGTGAGCAGTAAGAGTAAAAATGTAGGTTGAAAGGATTTTTGGAGATCCAAAAAGTCCAGATTCCTCCCCAAGGCATGGCTACCTACTAATTTTATTGGGATGCTTTTGGGCCATGTCTAGATGAATTTTTAAAACCTCTAAGTCTGGAGGTCTCTCTCTAAGCACCTTGTCACAGTGCTTAACCTTGCTCCTTGTGGAAAGCTACCTCTTCAACAGGAGCTCCTTCACTAAAACCTGTGGCCACTGTTCTCTGCCCTGTTTCAGTGCACCTCCCAGGTGAGCCTGGCTCTGACTCCTCTTGTGCTGCAACTAGCTCCCTGCAGTGTCCTTTCCCTTGTCTCTTGGCAATACAACCTCCAGAACCTCAAGGCCTCCCACTCCTCACTATATTTTCTTGACCTCTTTCTTCTTTTGGAGCACTGCAAATTTGGCACAGCTTTTCCACTGCAATGGAAGAGGAGAATTCTGTGCCTCAACCTTGACGTGATGCCTGCCCTTCCTTGTTGTAAGGGCACTTTCCAACTGCAATTCATTTCCAACAGATCCCCATGCCCCTTCCACATGACTATTGGCAGCTGGGCTGCATCACTGCACTGAATAATCCCAAATTAGATGCAGAACTTCTGCTGAGCTGTCTGTGTGAAACATATTTATACAGAGTTTTAAGATAGATACTCCTGTCCTGTGAAAATTAAGCCTTAACTAGGTGAGACAAGTAGACGAGACAGGATCAAAAATAACTGTTCAAGAAAGACAAGTCATTAAAAAGAAGGCCGGTTAAAAGTTTTGAGACAGATTCAGATGGACCATGAAGACAAATGCAAATTCAGGAGCTTCTGTTCAAAGTGTGGGAGACGTAATTGAGAGATTCAAATGCAGAAATGGGTGATAGAAATAAATAAAGCAATAGTATTAGAGGGTTACCTGACTGTAAGGCATAAGAATAAAAGAATGATTGAAAGCAAAATAAGATTAGGTACAACCTTAGGCCTGCCGCTCATGTCTTCATTCAGCTATTTATTTTTTCACTTCTGAGGTTCCAATTAGGCAACATCAAAGATACCACAAGCCACTTTAGGTACAAAAAGGTCTTCAAAAGGAAAAGTAGTACTGCAGTGTGTCTGTACTATCTGACAAGGAAGAGTTCAATAAACCTCTACCGCACTTGAACAATGAGGAGTGAAAAGTATAACCTTAAAATATAAGTGATGGAAAGAAATAAGCATGTGCCTGACAGGAAATCTCAGATTCATCATTCTAAGCTTTCAAAGACAAACTTTAAACAAAATGGAGAGAGCTGAAAATACCTATTCATTTTGCTTGTGAGAAAAACCAATCTCTCATGCCTTTAGGCAGTACAGAATTATGTGGTCTTTTGAACTGAAAAAGTGCAAACTGTAGAGGATCAGACTGAATAAATGTTAAGATACCAGTCTCACAGGGCCTTTGGGAATCTACTCAATAACAATATTTCTGAGATGTCACACACAAGAATGGTGTATTTGTTGTAGTTACATACAACCTGCCGAGTAACCAAATAAACTGGAAGGATGCGTAAGCAGCAGGGAAGAGAGTCAAAGACAAAGGAAATATCTGCATGGGAACATGTAGCACATATAAAAAGACCCATCATATTAAGGTAAATTGTAAAGAAAGATGGCAAAACAAACAAGCAAAGAAAAAAATCACAAACCACTCAAAAAAATCCCGTACTAAACTGATAACATTTAACTGGGCTATGCTGTAAGAAATACTAAGTGGAAAGACATTAATCTGTTTCAAATGTTGAAAAGTTAGTCTGGTTAGTAGGGCTCTTTCCCCCAGTTTATGTAAAGATTTGACATGCAGAATTCATTTAGTCCTTACAGCAAGAAGAAATCTCCTTATCAGAAAAAAGGCAGACATTTAGCAACTGGATGAGGAACAGTTTCCTAAATCTGTAAAGTTTATTACAGCACTACTGTTACAGCTGTTGCAGAGTTGCAGGTAGGACAAGTGTTGTATCCTACATCCAAAAATAAAATGTATGTATATGTCTGAAGGCTTTTCGAATAAGTTCTCATGTTGACCTTGTTGTAAAGGGCTGCCTTCCTGAAGACAAATTTTTAGTGCACTTTATTCAGGCTACAAGAATGGTGGCAGCTGTGCAGAAGCCTTTTGGTCTCTGAGGTGGAAAGGTTAACACCAACAGAATCCGCCTCCATTGTAGAAGTTGTTTCTGTGCTGTTAAGCGGAAGCATCAATAAAAATCTGAAGCCCTGGGCTGAGGATCTCAGTATATCTCAAAGTTGAGATACAACTCCATATGAAAATGTATTTTGCCCTGGTGAACCAAAATTAGGCAGAAGATAAGTGTAATTTTCAATATCTAGTATATTGCTTATAATATCGTAAAAAGTATTTACAAACCCTGATTATTTTGGTCTAAGCCTGTAATCCTCTTTAGAAATAAGATATGTACTGCATAAATACCTTCTTGAGGGGGAAAAAAAAATCAACTTCTTTATATGGCAACCTGTAAAACTAACTACATCTTCTTGTGAAAAGAAAGAGATAAGAAGGTATAAAGGAGCTGGTTATAATTGACACCTTTCCTACAATAATCTGGAACAATACTTCAAGAAGAGCAAAAAACAGGTTTAGTCATGCCCTTCTTTTCTTGTATCATATGTCAAAAAAAGGTTTCAATCTCTTTCTTAAATGACATACATTTACTTCCTTATTGAATTCTTTATTTCATCTCTTTTATCCTTTACCTTCTACTCTTTTTAATCAATTGTTAAAATTGGTCAGCAGAATTGCACATCAGGTACACAACACTTCCTTTTACTGGCATGAGATACGTGTGAGACGGGAGCTCAAAAGACAATTATGTGCAGTCCATAAGCTATCATTTCCTGCAGACAATGTATGTCCCCTTTTATAGCAGGAATGAGGCCAAATTTGATTTAAACCATCTATTTAAAGTTCCTTGTTGCTGCAATTATTTAAAGTCCATCTTTGTTCCAAATATAAAGTTCTCTAATGTCAGGTCTCTATAAAAATGGAACAAATAACTTGGATCTTTAATGTAGCTACAGGTAAAATAAAGACAGAAGTGAAAAAATAGAGTGGACAGTAATGAAAAAGTCATTAAAAAGTGTAAATGCATAGTGGAAAAACTGTGGAACTGGGATGATAAGAACTGAGCAGGAATAGCAATTGTCCTATCCTGGGATGCCATGGAGGTTCACAATTACCTACCTGAGGGGTAGCTGTCTGGTGTCCAGGGACTCAGCAGGACCTCACATTAAAGTAGTCAGGCATTATAACATTCTGCCTGGGAGTAGCTTACCTATCTACTGTTTCTATCAGAAAATAAGTAATTGCTGTGTACTCATAAATTAAGTAAATTTCTGCTTGCAAGACTCTGGTTGAGAGCTGTTCAAATAAAAATGACATAGTAGAGAAAGAGTATAAAAACAAGAGAATGGTTTGATTCAAGAGGTATCTATCAGTTTGAATTTATTAACACTACAGTTTTTAGAATAAGAAAATGAAGTTGGCCTTCAGGTTTTGCAAAAGATAAACAACTTTGCCAATTCAGAAAATCAGTTCATATTTTTGAGTCTCAATGTTGATAAAACAGTTTTTTTCAAACAGCTGCATCATTTTGAATCTGACTTTCATGACAACATCACAAAAGCATGGAGAAGAGCAAAGTGTTTCCTTTAGGGCTAACACTGTATGTGAATATTACAGAAATGTCATTATAAAAAGCTTTGGTGTGACAGCAAGATCACCAGCAATCTACAAAGATTGACTAGACAGACTGACAGGCTAAAGACTTTGTCTATAAGTCAATTTGTATGACATTTTTTTCCAGTTCTCATTTTCCTGAATACAGTGTTGTTGCCAGAATGTTGACAATCTTCAGAAGACAAAAAACAATTCTATATTGATGTGTCTCTGATTACTTTGCAGATTGCATAAACCTACTTAAATATTCACTAATATTTTTTAAAAAACATAAATCTGAATCTAAAAAGTGCAGATTTTGGGGGGAGTGGGTAGGATGGGGGTGTCATGTACCAAATGACGTTGATAAATGAGCTTTAATTTTAATGAATTCATCAAAGTTCTCCCCCCAAAAAAAATTTCAAGCTGCCTTTTAATACAAGAGTGTTTTAACGAAACCACTCATCTTTGACCTGGTATAAAATATATATGCTAAATATACAAGCACCTATGTTTTGGAATTTCCCCAAAGATAAGAAAAGTAATATCCTGCTTTTAAAAGCAAAACTATAGCTGTATGTTGCAAAAAATAGTATGTGCTCACAAGTCACAAAACTTGTAACAAATCCATTTAAATTAATCATGTGCATGGAGACACTCTTGAGTTTTGCTCTGCAGGAGAGTCACAACAGTCATTAAAATATATTAAGCTCCACAATAAATAGAGCAAGTGCTCATTATAATATAATGAGTAAATTATCACACAATGGTCCTGTGGAGGAAACTCTGTGCATTTCAAGAATGTCATACCTCTTTTCATTAGAAACAAAACAAAACAAAACAAAACACAACAAAACAAAACAAAACAAAATGTCCAAACAAACATAAATGGGGACATCTTCAGTCTCAGTTTGGAAATAGAAAACTCATAGGTGTGTTGACATGACACAGCATAGACAACACACTTCCATAAAGTAACAGCATAAGCCAAACTGGTTTCAGTAGCACAGTAGGCATTAATAGCTTTAGGAAATCTGTCATCACCTGACCTATATAGTACGAAAGAGCTCAAGTTCATTAGCCTTCAAGTCACAATGCAAGGCTACATAGTCAATTGTCTTCCTACTGGCTTTCCTTGAGAGGTCTTTATAAACCTCCTAAATAGGTTTTCATCTAGGAGGCTACTTTTCAAAGGTTCTTACGAAGGAACATCCCTCTGGTTGTCTTTTCCATTCATCTGCCTCATGGCTAAAGAAAGATTATCAAAATAATGGTGCCTTATTTTTCTTTCTTAGCACCCAGCCTGTTGCTCCCCAAAATTTCTCTGCTTTAGGTTGAGAACATGACAAACCTTCCTATAAAATTACATAGCTCTCTAATCCAGCAGAAAATTAACCCAGGGAAAAAAAAAAAAAAACAACAAAAAAAAGTCCTCAGGAAAAGCAGCAACTTGTTGGCTGAATCATTTTGCATACATTCTCTGTAAGCTCCCTTATTCTCTCTGAGGGTCAATTCTCTGGTAACACATATGCATCTACTAACTCCTCCTTAACAGAGCAAGAGGTCTCCAACATTATGGTTTTCCCTTCTAGTTCAAAACATGGTTGGCATTAGAATGAGGCATTTGTTTGAGTGGGATCTGAGAAATATAAAGGCCTCCTCCAGGAAAATATTCATGTAACATGATCACTCTCCCTAAATCCCCTAAACCTAATGTCCAATTTATAGCACACAAGTGGTATGCACTGTCAAACCAATGTATTTATGTCCCAGCAGCAAGTTGGGGACTGAGCAACAGCACTTGGTCAGCTCTGGGGACCTACTCCCTATCTAAAAGTTGTGCACAGTCTGTATGCCCATGATGTGCCTGCTAAACACCTGGGAAGAGGTACCTGCTGCTTAGAGGGACTTGTGGCAGCAGGTCACATCATCTGCGCCACGATCAGTAACTATCTTCCCACTCTGCTGCCACTTGGGACAATTCTGCTGCACCCTCTCTGTTAATGCACAGGGAACTGAATACCTTGGATAGCTGTCCTGAGAGTATACAAGATAACAAATAAATCCCATTTAGGAAACACTAGACCTTGTATGAATCAACTGTTACCATGAATACTCTGGCAGTCTTTACCCAACACTGAAAGAAGCTCAACCATCTAGTAATGTTGAATTCCACTTGAAAACACATTAGCTTGCTGACTGTCTTACCACTTTCCAAAACCACTGACAAGGGTTTCTCATACAAAGATACACAGGATTTCAAAGTGCTAATTGTACATTCATTGAAAATAAACAAGTATAAGAACAAACATTGAACTTTCTCACCAGTTTTCTAGAAGTTGTTTCTTAGATGGCTCATAACTTAAAAAAAAAAAAAAATGCAAAAAATCAACTAAACATACAATTATTTTACACCTTCCCTCCTTCAAATAGAAAAGTATTTAAGATCTCTCTAGCCTGAATAGTCAAGATAATAACTCTGAGCTCAAATTCACTAATATGAATGCAAGAATTCATGCTTTAATGAACAGCAAATATATAACAAATTTTCTTCATCAGCAAAGTGCGTGGAAATTGCATGTAATAAATGATGTGTAGCTTTTTTCTTAATTTTATTACTCTAGTAAGAAAGCTTATCATTTATTGAAAGACCAAGTGTAAAACATACAAGAAATAGTGATTGAGGATTGTAATCCAGACATAAATTACTTTCCCAGTATTCTTAAATATTGTCAGTTGTCATGAGCAGTTAATGGCTAACATGCTACAATGCTCATATGTCCCAGTTTTATTTCACCTCTCCTGAAAGCCAAGATTTTATATTTAGAACAGTCAGCACTTCCCAGGTGCTAATACAATACATCGGTGTTAAAAATACCTTTTTACAGTCAAACTAAATCTTTCTCACTATTGAACAAACTAAAGGACCTACTTCCCTTTTAGCAGCTCATGGTTCCTTCAAATATGTGCAAACATGTGCATATGCACTCCAACACCCCGAAAACTAATAGCAACATTATTGGCCTGACACCATTGCTAAACTACCAAATTTTCCACTAATTGGAGGAAGGTTCTCTGCTGACAGAGCACTTGTATTTTACATACAGAACAGGACTCATTGAGTCTCAAACCTGCCACTGAATATCTCAAACACTTGCCCTGCAATTATAGAGATTGTATTCATGTTTCTATTTTTTAAAAATCATTTGTTCTATCAATTGTCATATCATCAGCTGCAGAACACAACTGAAAGTTTGACTGAATACAAGCCTAAGAAATGTCACCCCAATATGAAGTATCATCTTTAGCCTCCTTCAAACAACTGCCCAGTATATAAATGTTTACAAGTAAAAGACATAGGACTATTTTCTCTGGACAAAGTATAATTACTGAAAATCAAAGCAACCATGTTCTCTTGAACCAAAAGATTTTCCTTCACAGCTTTTGTACCACTCAGCAAGAACAAGATGTAAAATAAACAGAATTCAAACCCAAATGTGTGAATTTTGTAGAACAATAAATTACTGATCTGTTTAAGCTGACTAATCATAGAATTATAATTCATATAATAATAAAAAGGCACATTCCTGTCTGTGAATATAAAACAACTTGGGCCAAAAAATTGCTCAGTCTAGTGCCACAAAATGCTATCAGTATTTTTTACGTGCTTTTTGAGTACCAAATGTATTTTTTTTTTAATTAATATTCATTTTTTTGTACCTTCTCAAAGAATATTTGTGTGTACACATACCATATATACACCCATAACTGTGCTGTAAGAGCTTAGTGGCGATTAATTAAGGAACAACAATGATGGAGACACTGGAACAGGCTGCCCCAGCAAGGTGTCAATGTCCCATCCCTGGCAGCATTCAAGGCTTTGAGTAACCTGGTCTAGTGAAAGATGGCTATGCCCATGGCAGGGCAGAGCAGCTGGATTAGATGTTTTTCAAAGGTGCCTTTCAACCCAAAATATTTAGTGATTCTATGATACACCTGGAAATACAAAACCGAGTTTAATTCAAATAAAGAGTTTGTTGTTTTCAACATGAATATTGCACAGGGAGAATACATATTAGGAAGTATTTAGACCATCTATAATGAAGCATGTACTTCTATATCACTAGCAGGGAGAGGCAGATTTCTCCAAAGAATGGTTCAAAGCAATTGAATTACATGAGAAACTTGAAGATATCTGATTTGCAAGTGCCCAGTTCACTGTCCCCATCTAAGAGAGGACCTGAATGAGGAAATGGCAGTTTCCTCGTTCCTCTCCATCCAACAGACTGTCTTAAGGGAAAGACTGCTAGTCCTATCACCTCATTTATCCCACCTGCTAAGGCAAGACAATGTGGCTTATTCCTCTTGTGAAGTAATTTCAGAGTTCAATATCACAGTAGACTGTGCAGTACAAAGAACAAAATCTCCCAGATCCTCACTACAGTCCTGTGGNCTGCTAGTCCTATCACCTCATTTATCCCATCTGCTAAGGCAAGACAATGTGGCTTATTCCTCTTGTGAAGTAATTTCAGAGTTCAATATCACAGTAGACTGTGCAGTACTACAAAGAACAAAATCTCACAGATCCTCACTACAGTCCTGTGGTAGAAATGCATCTGGTACCTCAGCTAGCTTGGGTATTTTTACACCACACTTCACAAACAGCCTTGAAAATTTGTCCTTGTAAGCACTGGATAAATTATACTGAAACCTAGGTAAGGTGAAGTGAGAATGGAATAATTTGTCTGTGACCTAAATACACTCCCTTTTGCAAGCAGATCTGCTTAAAAGAAGCAAGCAAATTCACAAGGAATGGGGAGTTGAGTAATGCTTTGTCTTGTCTATGAAAACAAATCCAGCTTTAACTCTTTTCAGGTTTGAAGGAAGTCCACAAAAATATAAATTACAATAACCATCAAGCAAAACTGTATTTCTTACAGGCCTCAAGTAACTGTTGAATGTATTTTTATTATATGAGGACTGTCAATGTGCAAATGCTACCAAGTTGCTTGTCAGTTACTTATAAAGCTATATGACTATGTTATTCTGGTTGCAATCAATCCACTAAGACATTACTTAAAAAAAAACCAAACCCCAAAGCAAATCCCTAAAACAACAACTTCCTTCACATAAACACAACCCCTAAATAGGAGATCAGCCTTATTCACTCCTTTCAAATCTCAAACTGGTTTATTTCAAATTCTGTTGATTCTCTTTGTGGATATTGAAACCAGTAAAAAAAAAAAAAAGTAATTGTACGTTATTAAAACTATCTTTTAAAACATTCAGTATTAACTGTTTTTCTGATAAAACCTTGTTTCAGATTAAAAAAAAAATTATCCTGCCATTCTGTTCTCCCTTATAAGATACATGATTTGTTTAGCCCTCCATTCAGAAGTTTCTTAAAAATTCCACTTCCATTCTTTGAATTTCCAAATTTCATGTAGCTTCATTTGCTGTAAATGAAGAGCAAAATTGTGTATAATTCAAAACTGGAGGAATAGAGTAATGCAGTATTAGGTTTCAGTATTAGGTTTCGCTGTACTTTTTAAAAACAGAATCTTGCAATATTCATTCTTCATTCTATAATCATTGTGTAATGCTCATGTCATAAAAGAAGTTACAGAGTGCTTTAGGGACTTGTCCAAGTCTGCCCATCAAGTATATGATGAAGTTTAAGCACTTCATCCTGATTTATCACCAGACTATACACATACTATTCAAACTGCAGCTCTACTGATGATTGAAAATAAGTTTGCCACTATAATTAATGCTAGTGAGATATATGTGCTGGATTATATAGACCTTTGTAGGCTATGCTGGGGTTTTCATATGGAGTTTCAACTTATGACCTTCTCACGTGTATCATGTTCCTCTAAGAGAGGATGCATAGAATCTCTACTATGAATGCAGTCCTTTATGTTGTTGAGGGAGTTCTGTTATGTATTTTGTCCCCTTCCTGCCCTGTCAGTTTCCACCTTTATTTTACATTGTCAATGAGCGATGAAACTGTGCCCCATGGTGTTGTGATGGCTGATTTGGGCCCCTTTGCAGGACAGGTCTGCCAGGGCTAACTAGCTGTTAGCTGCCCAAACAGGAGCTCTTGTTCATCTGCATGGAACAGATGACTCACTGGTATTTAGCTGGTTTTATTCAATCTGATAAGACAGATAAATTTTAGCACTAATTGTATTAACAGAAATGCAGCTCTAACCAGGAGCAGGAGCTATAGTTAACAGAATTTTTCATACCTTTCAAGTTTCATTTATCAGCCAGAGATAATGGTTAAAATCTTCCATACAACCATATTGAAAACTAGTACTTCAATTGCTCAAATTTTTAATGTTTAGAGCTCACATGTGAAATGTCTAGGAGTTCAGAGACAAAAGTAACAATAACAACAAAAAAAAATTAAAAATTAAAGTCACTTTTAAGTACAGATTATTCCCTGAAGGATATTATGTAAATTTTACGCACCACAGGAATGTCAGTTCTGGTGCAGTAACAACTGTGCCTCTCTGGCGTGCACACATGCACCCTCATACACTAATTTTGGATGTTGAAGACATTTATCCCCAGTTGTTTTATAACTTTGCATATGTTCACTAGAACTACTACCATGAATTAGCACAGCATGCACCAACAAAGTGGCTGAGTTACAGTCTCTGCATTGCAGGACAAAAACACTAAACGTTTTTAATGTAGGCAGCAAAGAGCAATGCTCTCAAATTGAGTTACTTGAGGAATTAAACTAGACAAAATATAAAAACTTTGCTGGCATTTTGTCCTAATAGCAGAGTCAACAATCATATCCTAGAAAGTCTTACAGGATCTTCAGTACCTGCAAGTGGAAGGCATTTCATTTTGGATCTCATCTGTAAATGTTCAGTCAGCAGCACAGTGCCCCCTAAGCCATGCTTGTGCACTAGATTTGCTCCTGTTTAAAGGAAAGTGCTGTCTGACACACTATTTCCCCAGCCAATTTTTAGAAAAAAGCAGGTAACAGTGAGTGTGTTGGTTTGGTTGTTTTCTTGATTCGTTTTGTAGGTTTTCTGTTGGACTGTTTGTTTGTTTTCTGTTTGATTGACATTTTCTAAGCGGAAATGAAAAAGTTTTTTATTGGAGTGCTTAAGTAGGATGATTAGTAACTTTAACTACAAAAGAAAATTATTATAATGTTTCCATTGGTATACATAAAAAAAAGAGCCTCACCTTAATTTGCATTAGGTAACTATACTATACTATGTCTTCTTCAGAAAAGTATGAAATGAAATGAAATGAAATTAATTGTGCTGTCAAAGGTAGTGAAGCAGGTTAGGGAAGTCTTTTGGTTATTTCTCTCAATCTTCCTAACTTTAGAGTCTGGCAAAATGCCAAACATGTGCCAATTTTTAAATAAATCTTATATTTGCCCTGAAGACGAACATTTACTATTATTCAATAGAAGGACAATTTATGCAGAATGAAGGCTTCAGTGTTTTCACACAACTGTATATATTTGACTGCAGCACAGAAGTAAAGATTTGGAAAGGAAGGAGCTATGCTTAGTGTCTCAAAATGAAAAATACATTCTGTACCTTGAATATAGGCAGTGATTTTATCACCTGTGGTAACAGAAGTAATAATTTTACCTGTGTTTTCATTTGTATTTCTTTTGATTGTGAAATACTGATGAGGCATTGATGCACATGAAACTGAATTTATCCCAAGCCCTAATCTGAATGATAAAGTACATTAAAATATAAGAAATGCTCATACTGCTTTACAGAGATGCAGTCTGAGAAATACATGCAAGCATTTACATTTGCCTCGTTTCATTGGCTTTGGTACCTTGTCCTCCCTGTATCTTGTCACTCATGTACACAAAACAGACTCTCATAGGCACACACAGTCTCATAGACACACACACAGGTTCAGGACTATGTTGTTTTCAAATATACACATTAGCAAAGTCATCCTAAGGAACTACCTGCTTGCCAAAACACTCAGTTCCAGATCACTGATAGTTCCATCAGTCAAAATGTGGTGTGAACTAAAGGCTCATAGTAGTTTTTGTTCATTAGGAAAGGTATTATTGGGGTGGGCTAGAAGGAAATAAAGAGATAATTTATTTCTGCCTGTGCATTATTTACAGTGCTCTTTACACAAAGTAAAGTTAGGTGACTGCTTAAGCTTTAACAAGCAGCTAAAGGTAAATCTGCAGGAGGTCTTCTTTTGCTGCAATTTCAATCCTCAGTTATCATATATAATGTTACAAACATG
>VYXF01010999.1:40643-50979 GCA_013397295.1 Polioptila caerulea
CGGGGCGGAGCGGGCGGCTCGGACACGCCGTGCCCGCCCCCGGGGCGGTGGCACCTGCGGGCAGGGCGGGCCCCGGACACCTGCGGGGAGAGAGGGGGCGGCTCCCGAACCTCCCGGGGACCCTTGGAACCGAAACTTCCCCGGCACCCCCTGCCCCGGGAGCCACGCGTCCGTTTTCCATCAGAGCGCATCAAGGTGACCGCCAGGGAGCTTGATCCCGAGCTCCCGAATATCCTGGTTTTAGGAGGAACACAGCTTCCCTTGGGTCAGCTCTGCTGCAGGGTAAATTTAAAGTGTTTCAGTTGGAGCTAAGAAGTGTTTGAATCAACAGCGGCAGCCTTGCGGTGAGAATTTTTCTAGGGATGCAAGTGCCGTTCCTTTGTTTTCGCTGCGCTCTTGCGAAAGGTGGATCTTGGAAATGGATACAGTAATTTGTGCTGTTTTCGTAGAGTTAATTAACTGCTGCAATCCCACATTCCGAAAACGAAATTGTAGGGATACACTTGCGAACAGTCTGCTGTCTAATTGAGTTCATCCCCCAGGCATGAGCTTTATCGAGCAGATCTGGAAGGGTGAGTATTTTTTGACTCATGGAAAAAGCTCTGGCACCCTGCAGTGTTTGCCTTCCTCCGCAGGACTTTTGGGGAATGTTTGGACTTCCCATCTGCTCTCCTGAAAATAAACCATCGGCACTGGAAAGCCTCTTTTCCCCGGGTGGAGCCACCCTCACCCTGCAGAAGTTTCTCAAAGGGTGAGGAAGTGCCTCTTATGCGCTGCTACCAAAATTTAGCACAATCCAAAATTTATCCCTAATTTTTAATAATCGACTCCAAAATCCTTTAATTAGTTTTCTAAGTCTGCTCATGTTTTTATGGTGCAAAAACCACACAATCCTCATTAGGAGTTGCTACTCAGCAGCAAAAAAAGAAAGAGCAATCCATTCCTCCAGAAACCTTGGAGCGCCCGGAATTTGCATTGCTGAGGAGAAAAGTAATGATTTAATTGAGAAATGCTCGGAGTGATAATTACTGGGAATAAGCTGTTTCTAAAGCTCCCAAGTATGACTTTAGGGAAGTGGTAAGGACACACGAACTTCTACTCCATTGCATAAAGTGAGTGTAATATTCCTATAAAAATGGAAATACATGCACAGGGGAAGTGGAAGAGTCTCCCTGTCATCCTCCAGGCTTATGAAAAAGAGAAGGATGAATGAATGTATCCATGGAGAGATAGTAGAGATGATGAAATTATTTATTTTTAAAAAATAATTCTGCTGTGTTCATTCCCCAAATCCTTTAATTAGTGCCCCTGGATCCCTGGCAGTGTCCAAAGCCAGGTTGGATGGGGCTTGGAGCAACCTGGGACAGCGAAAGGTGTCCCTGCCCATGGCAGGGAGGGAGTGGGATGAGCTTTGGGGTCCCTGGGATTTGATCCTTTTGTGACTGACTCTGCAGGTTTAGAAGGAAAGCTGAAATCCAGAGCGTGGACTCAGCCCTTTGGAGTGCGGTTCCACTGAATGGGTCACTCGTGGAATCAGAGAATCGAGTGGGAAGGGACCCACAGATCATGGATCCAGCTCTGCTCAGATCCCCCAAAATCCCGCCCTGAACATCCCTGGGAGCGCCATCCAAACCCTTCTGGAGCTCTTGGGGTGTGCCCATTCCCTGGGGGAGGAACCTTTCCAAGATGCCCACCCCAAACGTGCCCTGTCACAGCTCCAGGCGTTCCCTGGGCCCTGTCCCTGTCCCAAAGAGCTGTCCCTGCTGCACGGAGTGCCCTGTCCCGTGTCACACCAGGCCCACACGGCAGAGTTCAGTTCAGTTTTATTTTCCACTGTAACGGATTTCGAATGATACATCATGCAGTCTGCCAGTGTATCCATCCATCTCCGACAGAACTTCAGCACGAAGATAAAAGACTTCTCTCCACGGGCTGGGGGGAGGAGGAGGGTTCAGATCTGCTATCAAGAGTTTAATACAGTTCAGCATCATTTGATGCAATGGCAAAAAATAAAAAAAAAAAAATTAAATAAATTTCCCCTTGTTACCAGCAAAACGTGTCCACCATTTATTTCTTTTTTTTTTTTTTTTTTGTNNCCCCATTTTTTTTTTTTTTTTTTTTTTTTTTTTCTTTTTGTTTTTTTTTTTTTTTTTTTTTCCCTCCTAAATTGAACACTACTGTAAAGATACATAGAGCCCAGAGAATACACATCTGCAGTACACGTTACACACTTTACAAACTAGACAGGGCTAAATCTACAGAACGCCTCAGCCCCGTGGCCGCGGCGGCGGCGCTGGGGCGGTGCTGCCATCCCGCACAGCGGATGGTGCCGGAGCACGGCGCGCTTCCTACAGGCACAGTGAGGACAGAAATCAAAGCAAGAGGAGATTTGGATTATCCTGCCCATTTGTTGGGGTTTCTTTCCCCCCCCTCTCCCTCTCGTGGAGGAGTACTTCAGTCGTGGTTGTGTTGAGGTATTTCTCCTCCAGCAACGGGAAGCTGGTGAGCCCTTTTCTTTTGGACCGTCATCGTTGTTAGGTCAATAATTCTTCACGTGAAGCCACGTTCAAATGAAAATTCTTGGTTTTGCCTCAGGGCAGGGTTAGATGGGAGGTTGGGAAGGGATCCTGTGAGGGTGGGGAGGCCCTGGCACAGATTCCCAGAGGAGCTGGGGCTGCCCATGGATCCCTGGAAGTGTCCCAGGCCAGGTTGGATATTGGGGCTTGGAGCAGCCTGGGACAGTGGGAGGTGTCCTTGCCCATGGCATGGGGTGGAATCAGCTGATCTTGAAAATCCCTTCCAACCAAACCATTCCATGATCCTATAATTTATAAAGATTTCAGGCAAATGTGCACCTTAGTCCATTAGGCTTTATGAAGTGAAATTGAAAAGCTACTCAAGGCTCTGTGGGCAGGAATTGTTGTAGGAAATTTTTTTTTTTTTTTAACTTATTTTTAAGTTGTCAGTATCTTCAGGATAATCCAGCTCTCACCCTTGTTGAGTTTAATACAAAACTTAAAAATGCATCAGCCAAGGTCTTTCCAAGCTTAAAACTTCCCTTGCTTTCCAGAAAACAAGTCAGTGAAACGTGAACTCAAGGACAAACACAAGATATTTGAACATATCATTAAGAGAAGCTCAAGTGAGCCAGAAATGCTTTTCAATTACTAGCAAAAAGAACAATATGCACTTTAGTTCCATCTGAAATCCGTTTGCCATTCAGGAATGGTATTCCCACCCCAATTTGTCCCATGCATGACATTTTTAGATGTGAAATTTCATTTGCGCTGTACAAACCACAACTTTAAAAAGGAGCCTGGAATAAATAGAACACAACACTCAAAGAGCAAAGAAAGGAAGATGGGGTCAGGAAACAGCAAGAGACAGGTTCTCTGCTCTGCAGAGCAGATGTGTGGTTTTCCTTTCCAGATATAAAATGTGAAAGCCTTAAAAATGGTACAAAAGTTGAATATACAACACGCGATACAAACTGAAGTCGCCTAATTAAAATAGGCTTCAAAAATAAAAACTGATACAAGCAGAGTATGTTCGACTGAGAATTCATCATTTCCAATTCTGAAATATCTCAGGTATTTAATTTTGAGGATCTGAGCCTAAGGCATCTTTGGGGCGTTGCTGGAAGTCCTCCTGCAGCGTTGGGGTGAAAGGGAACTTGGAGAAACTTCGTCGTTTTGCTGCTGGTGGCACTGACTGGCTGATCAGCACCAGCACGAGGAAGAGATGTCCAAGTTCTCTTCTCCCTCCAGCTGCAGGGAGCTGGCAGAACTGCCCCCCAAAAATTCCTGGTGATGCCTTGAGGAATCCAGACCTTTTTGTTGTCGTGAATGCTGCATTTACAATAGAATTCCATACCAAACTCGGAGAGACACAACAAAAATTTGCCTACAGTACAAAAATCCTCGACAGCAAATAAGCTTGGGATCTTTTCCTAGAACCAAAACAAGAGGATTGTTAATTCCTAGTAGAAACCTCAGCTCTGACCAGCTGGGAAGATAGCACAGAGTAGTTCTGAGTTAGTGATTTTATTAAAGATTGCATATGGCAAGTTCACAGTTCATTCTTCTGGCAGTGCACATGCACGTAACGAAAGAAAATATAAAACTTTGGAAAATACAAAATAAATTAAATACATGCAAATCTGCAACTTCATTAAATATGTTTAGCAAAATGCTTCCCCAAAATAGTGCAACATTAAAAAAAACCCCAAAAACCAAAAAACAAAATCAGTTAAATTAAGTTTGACTTACTTTGCAACACCCTAATTTCAGTAGAAAAAAATATCTAAAGTCAACTCACAATCTTCCAAAACGCTCTACGGAACTGAAGAGTTCTACACCTACACATTCAGAAATTAAAAAAAAAAAAAAATTAAAAATCCCAATCAATCTCAAATTAAAGAAGAGCAAACGTCTGCAAAAGAAGACCAGAGGGCTACGCTCGGGCCGGAGCCTTCCTGGAATTCCAGCTTCCTGGAGCCTTCCTGGGATCCCGGCTTCCTGGAGTCCCACCTGCCCCAGGAGATGTGGAGGGAGGGAGGGGAGGAGGAGGAGGAGGAGCAGCAACACCTTCTGCCTGCCAGCAGAACCTTCCCAGAGCAATCCAGTGCCCCCTTGCTGGGAAGAGGGAAATTTGCTGTCTGAGAGATCCAAGGAAGGCTTTTCCTTCCCTCAGGAGCACGAGGGGACTTTCCATAGGATGAGCTCAGAAAGATATTCCCTTCAATGTGCTCCTCACATCCCAGCAAAAAGAAATCCCAAATTTGGTCTGCAAAGGGCAGCTCGAGTGTACAACTCTCATCTCCTTTGGGATTTTTTTAAGGGAGGGTTTGGGGGATTTTGTTTTCCTTTGTTCTGGGAGGGGACTGTTCCCTCCGGGATCTGAATTCCGGCGTGAACAGATCGGGGCTTGTCTGGGCAAAGGGGGAGGGGGGAGATGCTTGTCGGATTTTCCAAGGCAAGATTTCCACAGCATTCTGAAATCCTTCAAAAATTCCTAGGGAACAACTCTCACAAACACGTGGCTAAGCCATCCCACTCCAGGAAAACCCAGCACTGTAGGGAGAACTACAAGGAAATAGGAGCTTAATTTTCAAACAGGTCACACAGATAAATTCATGGAACTACCAAACTTCAAATCCTAGGTCTATACTAACAGATTTCTCTGCATCCCATTTGTTCTTTACCAGGTACTGCAATAAAGGTTATTTTATACAGTCCAAAGATATTTTTTTTTTTTTGGTTTTTTTTTTTTTTTAATCAGGCTATTACAAATGGTCCTTTGGGGAAATTTCCTTCCGAAAATGTTAAGCAGTAAAATTAAACCACATAGCAGCACATTTTCATCCCCTAAAAATATAAAATAATATGTATATTATACAGGAAATCAGTCATGACAGAGCACAATCACCTGCCTTTGATGGCACTTGGTCATTGAATAATTAATTCCTTGATGCCAGAAGTCGGGAATTACCGATGCCAACGGACGACTCGGAAAAACAAAAAAGCATCACTCTGAGTGGAGAAGCCCCAACCTAAGCAGCGCCAAGGGGTCGTGGAATTCGGAGTGGCAGACTCCCTATCATCCTTACTGAGGTGGGAATGTTCCAGACATTGTACAAGGGTCTGGAGGAGCTGAGCTGGACACTTCTGGAGGCGTGGAGATCCTACGAAGCTCGGAGTACCTGGAGCGGGGCGTCGCCGACGGCCGTGGGAAGCGCAGGATGGGCAGGACGTGGGCCGGGTTGGAGAGGGGCAAAAAAGAAACTAACGTGACTTAATGACAGTCCTTAACATGCTAAGTGGAACTGACCTGCCAGAGAGAGCAAAAAGGGAAGGAAAATTAGTGGATTTTGGGGGGGATTAGAAAGCAGAGCACCCAAATGGGATGGGCAGTAACCACAGAGGCGAATCCGCAGTCAACGTTAAAAAAAATTATGGAATTTGGGTCTCACAGGAGGAGCCAATTCTCCTGAGGGAGTTTGCTCTCTGCCACCTGTAGCCTGGAGTTGTGTCTCACCCAAACACTATCTAATTTCTTTTTCCCCTTTAATTTTCTGTTCCCTTAATGGGATTTTTCTCTTGGCTCAATGGATGTGCTGAAGAGCTGGTGTGTATTTATCTCATGTAATAAGTAACAGCAGCAGAGTTTGAAAATCATGACATCAAAAGAATGAAAAAATACAAATTCAAACCAATCCTTCCGTTCTCTGTCTCCTGACAGAGATCTCTTCCTGATATATATACACATATATACAAGTGTTTACAGAAATATCTAAAATATTTTTATATAATATCATGCTAATATTATAAAAATACACTTTATAATTTTATATATGCACAGTAGACAAGCACGTTTTATTAAACCCAACATTTCTTTCTCTTCCATCTGCAGGGTTAATCAATCACAACCACTGAGCAGTCTAACAGCACTAAGTGTCTTTTATCTTTATGGTGAATAATGAATGAGCACAAGATAAATCTCTCCTCAGCAAATGTTGAAAGAGGAACCTCGATTTTATTTCTCTGCTGTTAAATGACTATAAAAGAAAATTTTGTTCTAGTTCCAGCTGGGTAGAACTACATCATCCCAAAGCACTTTCTGCAGAGCTCAGGAATGTCTCAACAATAATCAGGAAATAATTTGGATGAAGCTTTCCCTGCACCTTTTCTAACACCCTCACTCAGACCCCTGGCTTTCCATCCAAGCCCAGAATTCAGATTAGTCAGACACTCCCAATTTTGGCAGCCAAATAGTTGGAATTTGCCAGTGAAATTCTTAGCCAAAGGACCAAAACTGAGGAGAATTGACCTCCTCCAATCACTTCCCAGCCTTCCCAGACTACACCTTCCACACTTATTTCTGGATGTGGGCAGAAAATCTAGAATGTGCTGTTGAAATGTCTTCATTCCAACCTGTAGGGCTGCCATTTGGTTTTCAGATTTTTCCCAATTTTTCTCCAGAAACCCCAAGTCCATAATTTTATCCAGGTTCTCCCAAGATCTCCCATCTTCTTTTTCTCCAGCCTCATTTTCCCTGGTGCTCCTCTGCAACGTGGCCTGAACCTGCTCATCTCCACAGCCCTCAAATCTAAACCTCAGCATCTGGTGTGTATTTTATGCCTCCTGATTGCTTTTTCTTGACTTCCACGGTCCTGTCTGGTTATTACAAACCCATCCAGTTTGAAGTGTGGTTATTTTATTCCTAACTTTTATTAATCTACAGTTGTTCACTCGACACGCGTGGCCTGTTTGAGTCTGACTCTCCATTTCACTGCAGTTGGTAAATTAAAGGTGCATTTTTTTGAGGCAGGTGGCAGCTCTTTCCCCTCAGAGTAGCTGTTGCAAGAAATGTTTAGAAATCCTTGACAAGGCTCTGTATGCCACTCTTTGCCAGGTCACAGAGGTGGGAATGCAGTGAAGCAGAGGAACAGAGGCACCTCACTCGTGAGGTGGAAAAGCCAATTTCAGACCAGAATGGACAAAACCATTCAGCACAGCCTTGCCCTAATTTATCCCCAGAGGAAATATTTGTTGCTGGAAGCTCATGGCAAACACAATGAGCAGGAACAATCCCCCAGCACAATAACAGCTTGAGTGTGGCGTGATGGATGCTTGGCATGCAAGCCTGACATGAAACATTCCCAAAAAAAAAAGCTAAAAACACCCAAGAATGCCTCGAGGAGACCACAGACCATGAAGAGAGTCATGAGACAGAATTAATCCTCAAGGAGGGCAAAAAGCCAGACTTGGAGGGACAAGTTTGCTGTCCCCAGGCTGCTTTTCACAGCCACTCGCTGCCATCCAGCTCTTGGCATGTCTGTGGCATAAAGTGATCATCTAAAATAATGCAGAAATAAAATGTATAACATTATAAAATCAAAAGGATTTCAAGTATAAATCTCTCCAATAATTATAAATATAAAAGCTCTCCAATAATGAGCATTTGGAGAAAGAAATGGGAGGATGGAACAATCTCCTGGGAATATGCTGCTCATCTTTTGCTTAGGAGGAACCCTCAAGCCCTGGCAACTAAACTAAAATATTTAGAGTTTGGTTTTTTTTTTTCATGAAGAGAACTAAGAGTGCAAATTGTGCCAAATGGTGACACTCAAATTGGGAGAGGTCTCTTGCTGCCACTGGCAGCTGTTCTACCCCTATCCCAGGCTGGAATATCCCAACATAGAAACACATCCACGGTAGAGAAAGCAGAAGATGCTGGAAGAAGGAACCTCTGGAACTGTATTTCTACTACATGAGTTTCATGTGTGAATTTCAATCCAGATTTACCAGAGCAATTTTTCAAAAACATTTAAGTGCCAAGTCATTAAAATAAAACCTCTCCTCAGCAGCAGGCAAATCCTCTTGACAAGCCCTCAATTAACGAGTATTGTAATTATCAGCAGACAACTACTAAAAATAGAAAAAAAAATTCCTGTGGGTCTCCTAAAAGCAAGATGAAATATAAGGGAACTGAGTGATCAGTGGGAGAAGAGGTGAGTGAGTTACTCTGGCCTTACCTCTCGTTTATTTGGTGTTGTGGTAGTAGCTGGAGTTGGACATCCCTCCCCCTCGGATGGCGTGGACGGCCGTCGGAGAAGACGCTGGGTAGTGACCAGGGCGGATGGGCTTGGCTGCAGAGGGGAAGGAGGGACCAAACAAGACATTTTAGCTTTCACATTTTAGCTTTCCACCTCCCTTTCTCCTCCAAGGGAAACCCCCTCGTTTCCCTGCTCAGAGCTGTGCTTGGTTTCTAATCCAGGTGTGCAGAACACAGCACTCCCTGCCTCGGCCAGCAGCAAATACACCCATTGTCCTGGTGGCAGATCCTTTTTCCTGCTGGCAGAGCCCTTTTTCCTGGTGGCAGAGCCCTTCCACCTTCCCATGCAAAGATCTGCAAAGATTATGGACTGTCTAACAACAGAGGGAAGCCACTTGGTGGGCAGTGAGGCACTTTTTATGTTCAATTTATGTTCAATTTATGTTCAATTCCAGAAGATGTCAAGACAGAGTGTGGATGGTTCCTTACAGGAGGAAGCATTTAGGAGGTGACACTTTCTGCTGTGTCATTCTCCCTCCTTCAGGATTTAATACCCCAATATTGTCATCTCCATCTAAGCCATTCTCCTTTAGCAATCCCAACAAACCATTCCAAGAATTGCCCCATTCCTCTGATGCGTGCACGCTTTACATTGCGCCTCAGAGATATATCCATATCTGAATTACAAGGGAAGATTTTTTGGAATTAAATCACATCGAGGAGTAATCAGGGGGAAAAAAAGAGAAAGGGACAAGGTCCAGAAAGGCAAGGAAAGAATAAAAGCAGAGAGGGAGCGTGTGGGGGGGAGGAGGAGGAAGAAAGTGAGCGACTAATTTAAGGAGACAAGTTTTCAGGTCACTAGAAGGGCACACAAGACCCATTATGCCCTTTATTTACCCAGCGGAACAGCAGAGCCTCTTTAAACCCAAGGTGGGGCAGATTCCATGAAAAAATGAGGCCTCTAAAGATTCCTGTGCAGCGGAGGAGAAGCAGCCCTTGTGTTTTACAACCCTCCACTCAACCCCCAGCAAGCAGCCCGTGCCCGAAGCACGTGGGCAGCCCCTTTAGCTCCATGTCCTCACCAATTTGGGCAGAGTGTGCTCTCCGGGCCATGTTTTTGGCTCTCACAGCCTCCTTAATGCGATCCACCTCCTGCTGGTAGCGCTTGCGGTCGCGCATGGCGTTTTCCTTGGCCTCCTTCAGTGCACTCTCCAGGGCCTTAACTCTCTCTGCCGTAGCTCGAAGGCGTTTCTCCAGCTTAGGAAGCTCGCAACGAAGATCTGCATTATCACGTACCAGCTGCAGGGAAAGCGGTTCAAAATAAAAGGAGGTCAAAAGAAAGCGGCACAAATCTCCCCTCAGAGAAATGGCGGGAAAAGTCCCCTCACAAAGAGAGAGGAAATGCCACTGGTTGCTCTTCAGACCACCTGTACTAAAGTTAAACAGATTTATCCCAGAAATGAATGTGAAAAGCTTAGGTTAAAGAGTAGTTTAGACTGTCCTGAACTGGAATGGACCCATAAAGAAAAAAAAAAATGGAAAAAATTTCCTCAGATAAATGGCGGGAAAAGTTCCCTCACAAAGGAGAGAGAAAACCCACCATGCTCTCCATATGTCATGCACAAAAATTAAACAGATTTCTTCCAGAAATGAATGTAAAAAGCTTAGGTTAAAGCGAAATTTAGGATGTCCTGAGATGGAATGGACTCACAAGGCCAAAAGAAAGCGGCAAAAATCTCCACTCAGAGAAATGGCGGGAAAAGTCTCCTCACGAGGAGGG
>VYXF01011000.1:0-18071 GCA_013397295.1 Polioptila caerulea
GGGGTTTTTTGTGGTGTTTTTTTGATTACTTCTATAATCTGTAACTAAAATTACTCTAAGAAACTGATGAACAAGTTATGATTCGTGTACTTGTACTTGGTTGTACTTTCTTTTTCAGTATCAAGATTGCTGGATTGCTGGTCAAGATTCTGACCTCCATCAGCCTAGATACATATTTCTGCTCAGATATATCTGTGGTTCTAGAAGCTTTTCCTCACTCCATTATTAAAGAATAAAGTACATAGTACTGTAACAGGAAAAGCTGCCACAACTTTGTGTCTAAGTTGGTACTGAGAAGTTTTTTTAATGAAATAATCTCTATTTTAATTAATTTCTTTAAATATCCAAAAATAATAAGAAATTACCTCATGTCAAGACTAATTTTTCCTATAAAAATTTTTGAAATAAATGTAAGGTTAGAGTAAAATAAATTCTTGCAGTATTGTAATCCTACCTTCCACAAGATACCTCCCTATTATTTGATCCACATTACTCAAGGCATGCTATTATTTACTTTTCCAAGAGAACTCAGATGTATTAATAATTCAGACTTATGGAACATGGAGAAAAAAACTGAGTTTTTTCTCCTTTTTGATGAGTGAATCATGTGGTTTTAAGGGACTTATTTTCAAACTTTTTTTGTATAAATGGTTATAACAGTGTGATTTAAGAGGATGAGAAATTCCATGTTGCAAGATCCAGACCCAGTTTTAAATAATTTTAAATCAAGAGAAGTGATCAAAATTGAATCTATCTATACTTATAAGGAAAGCTCTGAAAATAAAAAAGCATAAATAAAATGAATGGAGAGAGACAAATAAAGTATCCATCAGCTAACAAAATTTTTGCTGTAGGTTAAATTTTGTTGTTTTAAATTCACATGGCTGCTCAGTCAATAAAATGTCTGTTGCTACCTTCTACTACACGTGGCTCTGGAGTCAACTTAGTGCTCTCCATTTTCACTTTTCTCTGGAAGTATTTATTCCACTGTTCTGTGTACTTTGGTTTTAAAGCTGTTGGTTTGATCATAAGCTAGTTTATCAAAAAGCATTTCATTGGGACTGTAGGGACCATCTATGGTCCAATGCAAGGGGGCATCTGAGCTGATCACAGTTTGCTGCTTCAGAGGAAAATTAATTTAGATTGTCCCTCTGTAATTACAGCTTGTAGGTGTTACTATGAAATCAGATTAGATGTCCACACTTAGACATTGTTATGAACTGCCTTAATAAAAGTAATGTATTAAAATGAATAGTGGATAAAAATGGAGGTGCCTTCACACAGCACTTCCTAACTTCTGGCTGTCCTACAGTGTGTATCTGTCTTTTTAAGTGAAAGAAATTGGTCTCTTTCAAATGCCTATTTAGTATTGGCACTCTGTATTTTTCTTCCAAGCTGCTTACAGTAGAACGTATAAATTAATCTTGCTCTGAATGTTTAGGCTTATCATTGATATCTGCTGAAAGAAGGACACTTTGTATTCCTTAGAATAATAAATTGGGATTTGGAGCAGTTCAGGCTTATTTGTTCCTGGAAAGATTAATCTTGCTAGTCTTGATCTCTATGCTTCATCAAATACAGGTCGTGTACTTTAGTGCTGGCTCTTACTCTTTCTACCAATTATATCCATAAGTGCCTTTCTTCTCATATTTTACTATAGATACAGGACAAGAGCAAATTGCATTACAAATACTTGGGAAAAAACAGGCAAGTTGAGTTACTTTGGGTTGGAGAGAACCTAGAGATTTATTATAGGCAAAGTATTTTAAAATCATCTTTCGCTACATGGCCCCTCATTGTTTTCTTGCAATTCCCTGCTTATCCTGGACAGATAATATGAATGATATTTAGAAGGCTTTTCCATGCTTCTCATAGAAATCACTTACACAGCTGTAAATAACATCTGAATAAAAATGATTCTTCTGAGTAATTTATTTTCTGTATGTTTTAACAGTCTTTTTGGGTGTAGTTTCAAATAAAAACAGCAATTTTGGTTGCTACATGACTTCAGTTGATATACACATTCATTTTTTTTCTGTAGGACTTAAAACTCTTTCTAGTTTAAAATTCAAAATTGACTCAGGAAAGAGGGTTACTTCTAAAACCAGATCGATATACTACTTTTTGAATTAATTAAAATGATCGCTTTAATACATCTTCCTTCTTTAAAATATAATACAAATGTTCTTTGTTATGTATTTTCTCAATCAAAATTTAAATCTAAATACTATCAAAGGTGTTTACTTGTGAAGTTTTTAGATATGTGGGGCAGTGGTAGGATCAAAATGAGTAACAGTCTAAGTACTGTAAAATTATTTCTTTCTACTTCTGAGACTAATGTACTTTCAGAAACACATTGCTCAAATTCTTTCCCTGCTCTTTAGGATATCCAGCAGTCAAGATTCAAGGAAAAATGGGATTCTAATGGATACTCATTCCCATCTAATGGCACATAAATACAATACTTCCTTCATATATTCTTACTCTGCTTTTAATTTTTCTGTTCAGTCCTCTTGTTTCACTGTGAAAACTGAAAAGCTATCATGTGCAAGATCCTTGGTGGTTAATTAATTTGGAGGAGGAAATTCAGGGACCTCACAAGATCAAAGTGATAATAGTCAAAGAAGGGGAAACCTGCATCTGTTGCCTAACTTAACTCCTGCTTAGTGAAAATTAATTTTATTATTTTTGTGAATGCAATGTTCTTTGTCAATAGTTACAATATCTTGTCAAAGGGGAAGGTTTATAATATTTTGGGGGATATTCCAGTCATTTACAACCATTGCAAAATCATTAGATTTGTAATAGTAGAAAGATAACGTGGTGACTTTTTGTTGCCCTTAATGTAATGGAAAAGTCCATTTATATTTTTCAGAAAAAAGTATGCCGTGAAAGCTTTTAATTAAATTTGTTAAAAATTGCATTGCATTGATTATTCAACCTTACTCACCCAAGACATGATTATACAAAATAGGGTAATCTTTTCCCTGGCTGTAACTTAGATAATAAAGTATCTAATAGGAGTTGCCATGGTAATCAAAGTTAGAAAAGTGCTTTTTCAGACAGGAATTCAGAAACAAAAGGACTTCTGATGTTGTGATTTTTCTGGAGCAGGAGTCTGTTTCTGATGGTTGTAGAAGCTTGTCAGAAAAAGTAATGTGATCCCTAAAAAATATCACCTTTAACGTGTTCTTTACAGAAATACTTCTACATTTTATGCTAATTACCCCTTTCCTAAACTTCTGTGTTCCAGTTATCTTTTGTTTTGCTTGGCATTGAGGAACTAAAGGACAGGAGTAAGACAATTGACTATGTAGGTACCTAAAATTAGGGCACCTGCAGCTCTTACTCTCCTGCATTGAATGGTGAAGAATGAATTTAGCAATCTACAATTCTGTTTGGACTGACCCTGTTTGGCAAGTTCATGAAGTGTGAGGAAAAAATGATGATTTTAAATTACAGAGAGGCTACAGTACATTGTGGACAAATGAGTTGTGGCAGAGTCCATTCTGTAGATCTGTTTTGTATCTACGACAGGAATAATTTCTGAAAGAAAACAAAACCAAACAGAAGCCATCACACAGAAAACAAAGAACAAATCACCTAGAGGTAACAGTTTTAGATACCGTGCCACCTTATCAAAATTTTTTGAGTCTCAGGGTCTGTAGGAAGTGACAACATTTCATATACTATTTCTAAAGGTAAAGCATTATTTTTCAACATTCTAAACATTTAAAAAATACCTACAGAATCATATAAACCCTATAATCATATTCCACAAGAGTAGACAAGCATTTGCAATAGTTGCTCAAATGACCAGTATTATTGTAAAAAGCATATTACTATATTTCAGGTTCTTTTGTGCAAATGTTTCTGTGAAATATAAAAGGCAATTAGCAATAATCACTTTTATATTGGGAAAGTAATATTTTTATGTGGATGAATGATCGATGTTAATTATATTTTCATCTTTCTCTTAAAATAATAGCTCTGCTTCTTGCTCTGCTTCAAAAATATTTTAATTTAGATATCCAATCTCATAGCATAGACAGCAATAATAAAGAATGAATAGGAAAGAGAACAATTCATTAGGAACTCACTGGCTGAAATTTGTTTGTCTACATGATTTAAGCAAATTTTAAAATCAAAAATGTGTTCGCATCTGGACCTGGGCAGAAAGTTGGATCCAATTCATCAGACTGTATTTGTTAGTAGAAATCCATCAAACTCTAATTAAAATTCACTACAGTAGTGATCACAGGGCAGCACTATATAATAATTAAATAGAAAGTAAAAATCTAAAACGTTAATGTTAACCATCTCCCATTTTGCTTTACCAACGAAATGAATCATATTTCAAATCAAAGTTTTCAATTTGCAGGATTTATTTCAATGAAGAAGTGATAAATAACTCCTTCATAATTACTGTAAAAGAGATATTAGGAGTGCAAGACTCAATACTTCAGGCCAGATTTCAGCGAAATAGCAAGAACAGCATTTAAAAATAAAGCATAATAATGGTTCAGAGGACAAATACTCCACTTGCCATGGATCATGTTGAGGTCTCCAGGTTTTGGTTCCATGAATGCATTTGCTTTTGAAGATGTACAGAAATATTTCAAATGTGATTCTCTTTTTCTTTAGCTTGATGTTCAGGCATGTTTCTGGTCAATCAGACACCTCCTGGAGAGCCCCTGGGAGCAGAGGCCGCCAGACACGACAGCCGCTCATGGGAGAGTTGTGAAGTCTCGTGGCCACCAAGGAGGGGTGACTGCCTCCAAACTGACTGCTAAGCATGCCTGGAACATTTTGGCTAAAATGTCTGTGGATTCATTGGGAAACCACTAATTGCTCTCACATTCCAGTCTGTTAGGAGTGTTGCTGGACTCAATTTAGTCCAGTAAAATAGGGAAATTGCAAGTTTTTATCTTAACTTTTTCTGTGGTAACTTTTTCTCAGGTTTTCTGATCTAGGAATTCAAAGGGGTGGGTAATGTCTAATAAGTCTTAAAAAACAGACAAACTTAAAGCTCAAGTATAAAGAAACACATATACTGTTTAAAATGTATTTCATTTGCTTTTCCCTCTTCAATGACTTATAATGATACATTCTTTTACGATAAAAAAATTTGTAATTTAATTTTATTATTTATCTTCATACTGTAAATGTATATCAAATTAGTAATTTTCTTTAAATCAAGATTTTTTGTTAAGGGCAACTCAATTTTGTAATCTGTTAATTGTGAATATACTAACTTCTTTTTATTTGTAGAATTTAACACTGAGAATACAGTACAAGGGGCTCTGTCACAATCTCTATAACCTAGAAAATGAGTTCAAGACACTATTTAATTCAAAGAACTTTTACTTCATCCTTTCCTAATGCTTAAACCAGCTAAGAAATATTTGACTTATACTTTTATCAGGCATTAGCTCTTAAGTGTTGACCTTACATTCTTAGTACATAACTAAAAGTGCCATGTTCTTAAAATGTAAAAAAAAAAATTAAATGTCTTCCAAAAATTTAAGACTTTACTATAAATTATGAGGAACATTTAAAATAAGATAATAGTTCACAGCATATAGAGCCATGTTACTCATGAATAAAATTAATGAAAATACACTTAAAAATAAAATATTCAAAAAAAGCTTATGGTACAGCATCTATTTATGTGCAGTTAAGTAAAGTATGTATGGTGTAGTTCTTGTTCAGTGTAAGATTGTGCATTTGAAGCCAGACCTGGTTCTCACCAGTGGAAAAGGAAAAAAAAAATTCTGTGTCGTCTTTGATTGTTTGTTTTTGTACTTATTTCAGGCCAGATCCTCAAGTCCCTGGCTAGTCTTTACTCTTTAAAACTCACATTATCAAGAATATTTCTCTTGATTTAAGAATGAGTCAAGTGAATTCCCTCTGCTATTCTAATTAGTAAAAGTGTCACTTGCTGCAGGGATATCCCAGTAGACATTACCCAGATCTCTGATTAGACTCAAATGCAGCACATAGTATGGAAAACAGAACCTATGCCAATGAAAATATGGACTTTAAACCTTGTGACTGTGACTTTGGAGATCTAAGAATTTAAGACTTCCTAAAGCTGTCAAGTTAATTTGACCTGAAATGTCAAGAAAACAATGAAAGGTCTGTTTTATATGTAAACACCTACAATCTGTAGATGTAGGACAATCTTTTTCCTCAATATTGGCAAGAATTGAAGCAGGCAGTTCAGAGAAAAGTAGCAGCACTGGTGGGTAATCAAAACTCATTAAACTGGTGAGATGAGGGATGAAAGTGAGGAAGGCACAAGCATAAGTGCCGTGCAACCTGAAACACCAGGGGTTTTAAGCTGAAGAAAATATGTTTGAGGGGATAATAATATCAGTTTTTGCAATAAAGTCTTCCAGCATCCCTGCCTACTTTGAGCATATTTTTTCAGGCATGCTCATTTTCAGACATACTTCCAGATGCTAAGTAGTTCCTGTAACTTTCCTAGCATCTTCTACTCTTACTAGACTAAAAAGGTTTAAGGATGTCTAGAAATTTCAGGCCCTTCATGGGATTAAGCCAATTAAAAATATTGCTTCTTTTGCCTAGCACAAAACATTTTCAAAAGGAGAAATGTTGTGGCACTAGACTTGTAGCAGTCTGAGGGACCACAGCCGGTCCAAGCAAATGCAATCCTGTACTGAAGTTTGCAAAGCAAGAAATATGAAGTGAGTGCTACTGCCACAATATATCTAGGCATTACCAAAACTCTCTTAGAAAGATAGAACTGTAGAGATGTCTCCAGGTACATGGATGAGATTTTTTTATTCTCTCTGAAAATTACTCTGCTACAGCTGGACAGCTGACTCAAAATTCCCTGCCCCACTGAGCCGACAATCCTGGCTCTGTGATGGCCACTCCTGCATTGCTGTGAGTCTCCCGAGTCACCCTGCTGGGACAGGAAATCTGCTGCCATGCATCAATTGGGCACCAGGACTCAGGTGAATGTTTTAAGTGGTTTTGAAGATGTAAAGGAGAAATAGGGGTGTTGCAGAAGACGACGACTGGAGGGTACCTGAATTCATTTCAAGTGGTAGCGATTTGCAACAACTTTGTATCAATTATCAAGCTGTTTCCAGGGCTTAGATTTTGGCTGGGATAAAAACAATGGCATCTTTTTTCAGTCAGGTATTTTTATTTAAATCCAAGGAAGCCTTTTTTTTTTTTTTTTTTTTTTTTTTTTTTTTTTTGGGGGTGTTTTTTTTTTTGTTTCACAGCNTGCATTTTTAGGTATTATTTTTCATAACATAGGGTAATAAAGTTGGTAGTATTAACAAAAACAAGCACAGAAGCAGCAGTAAAAATAGTTAAGTGAGGGTAGTTTCCCTGTTTTTATTTTCAGTCATGTCCACTCTCTCATCCAAATAATGTCTAATATTTCAAGTCAGAACAATAATACTTATCAAATCTAGAACAGTTTCCTTTACATCTGTTTCCTTGAATTTCCTCTGCTTACAGAATTTATAACCCAGTCACATCCAAATATCTGTTTTAAAATCTGCCCAAAATACAAAACTTTCTGATGCACCTGTTCTACCATCTATTATGCTTTATAAATTTTCTCTCTTACTCTATCATTTATTTTACTTTGGAAGCTTACCCACTGCTCAAGAGTTGCTTCTACAAAGTTAGAGCAATGAAAGAAATATTGAATAAAGACTGTAATACAATTGTAAACATTTTAAATGAGTATTTCATCCAAAATCAAATCTACAGTTCTTATTGTATTTAGTTGCTGCACAGATTGCAAGACTCATGTTCTTTCCCAGCACAACATCAATAAGCTATTTTCTCCACCAGCTGCTCACACGTTTGGTTTGTTGTGACTATTAACCACAGAAAAGTTATCTCAGTATTGGATCTCACTGATGAAAAGACTCAAAGCATCTTGATTTCTTGCAGTTATTGCTGGATATTTTCTGGTTAAAGGCACTCCTCACAATATCTATCAAGTTCTTTGCCAGTTTCTAATAACTATAATTCAAACAAGTCCTGCAAACATTTATATCTATGTTCATAAATATATGCATCTACATCTGTGTGTGTCTATGTGTGCATATATATATATACATATAAATATAAATACATATATACATACATATGTATCCCATTCAGTACTTACTTGAAAAGTAAATCTTAAAATTCTCTACACAGTACAAGGTTATGTCCAGGACAGACTCACAGAGATTGTTCTCTGTTCTGTAAAGGGTAAGGGCCATTTGGCAGGCACAAAAAAAGTCTTGGAAGCTGCTCTACCTGTTGATAGTGCAGAGAATGTCAGTGTGACATGATGAGCAACACCTCAGAGTTTAGTCAGATGGGCCAGGTTCCATTGCTTTGAACACACTGTGGCCATGATATTACTTATGGCTGAGGAATTTCAGTTCAATCCCAGGTATTATTGCCCAGGGTGAGCAATAGTGGCAGATACTGACTCCCAAATGCCCACTTTCTGGGCTGATGTTGCAGCCATACTCTTGTGGGAAGCTTTGCTCGCTGAAAGTTTGTGGTTTTTTCTCCCGCCAGTACTCTAGCAAGTCCAAAGGCTGAAATACTGTTTACTCAGGCAGAAAAAAATGTTTCCATTGACCAGAGCTATCATTTTTAAAGGCACTCTCCATATGACAATTCTAATTTCTCTTAAATTCCAAATGTTAATAGTTCCCCTTGGCTTCCTTATCTTTTTAGTGCACAAGTGTATAAACCTAATTTTTTTTTTCCAAGCCTATCAATAAAAACAGCACTTATGATGTAGCAAACATGGGTCTAGTGAAGTAGAAGAAAATGTTGAACCCTGGCAAATTGTCTGTATTACCATAGAATTTCCTACTAAATGAACAGTTTTTTATGATGAGACAAAGAGATTTGACTTTTGAGTGTGACATGATCAATGTAATAATTGCAGACAACAAAGAGAAAGAAGTGCTCTGCTGACACATAAATTTCCATCCTGTATTCATAGGTTTTGTCTGTTTTCATCAATAATTTCATGGGAAGCCTATAAGCAAGTTGAGATATTAGGCAGAACTGGTTACAGAATGAACTTCTGTTTTTGAAAGCAGTGTTTTAAAAAAGTCTCTAGCTATGGGTTTGTCAATGAAATTTCTTGCAATTCATTTGGAAACTGGGTCTGCTGAAACAAACAAATTTGCATTTGTGAATGTTATGGAAGTGTCTATGAGTTGTCATCAGCTCATCGTTGAGAAACTCCTGAACCAGGAAGTAGTGCAAAAATCAAAACTAATTTTAGACTCTTTTCATCTAATAAGATTATTTTCCATATAAAATAATACAATACTTTAAATATGATTTTTTTTTTTATTAACACAACTCATATACAAAAATTAATTTTTTATTTTTAGGAACTCGTCCTTTTCTGCCATGCTACAAATGCAATTTTACAGATTGGAACAGATGGTGATGGAGAGTGAAGATGTACTAAACTGCTATAAAGGTATAGTTACTGCAATACTGTGTGGTGACAGATGTTAGTAAAAGCTTATGAGTTTAGTCATTTTGATATTTTCTTTATTGTAGCTTTATTGTATATTTCATGCAGTTTGAAGAAAAATAATCCTATTTTCTTATCGTTCCAATTTGTGTGTTGAATTTTTGCTTCATAAAGATTCTTGAGTGTTCCTATGCTTTCAACTACCCTATTATTTAAATTTGCCTTTTCTAACAGGAATTTGAATACAGAAATAAAATCTAATAACATATCTTTCTGTTTTTATTCCCCTAGAAAAAAAAATATGTGTTCAAAGGCAATAGTCAGAAAGGTTCCAATGAAGAGAAAAGTGTGAGAGGATGGAAAGCTGTACCATGCTGAACAGACTTGAAGTCTGCCAGAGCATATGGGAAAGAGAATCCTTAACTGACAAATCTTTCCTGAGAATGAACCTGTTAACCAAAGCAATTTAAATCCAGGCGGTGTTCACTGCAGTGCTCCAGCTGACCTCAGCCTCTTTCTGATAGCAGAGGGAAGCTATTAAGGGATTTTCACAACCAAGTGGAACTGAACCCATAAGTGCACAGGAAAATGATGCATTTCTTGCAGCTTATTTTTGCCTGAATCCAATTATGCCTAGTCAACAGCCAGCTGTTGCCTCAAAATAGACTAAGCTGGGAACTCTGCAGAAAAGTTGGAAAAATGAGAGGCAGCTAGTTGTAAGAATGGATTACAGTGGTGATTTTTGAGTTTCTTTTTTTGCAGTTCTGTATTTTCCACTCTAACCCGGGATTGCTAGATCACTCTGATCTAGATGCCAAAATGGCACTGCCAACTGAGACTCTCTTGAGAGAATTCCTCAGGCAAGTAAGTGGATTACATCTCAAGCACTGTATTGTCTGCAGTTTTCAATTCAGTTAAGCTCTGGGAATTGCAGATAGCAGCTGAAAGAGCCCCCACTTTAAAGAGAAATATATAAGTGTCTGAAGCGAGAAAGGATTTTCTGACTGTCAGATTTGCCCTGAGAAATTGAAGATGGGTTTCTAAGGAAAGGAAAACAAAGGAATTGTCTCAGAATCTTTGTGGACTGCAAATGGCAAGCACAGGTTTAAGATGGTCTATATAGGTATCATAGGATTTGATGGATTGGAGAGGAAGATCAGGTAATTTTGTGAGACTGAAAATGGCAAATACATTCAAATTTATGAGTAAAGTGACAGCATGGAAAGAAACTCATTGTTTACAATATAAAAAATAGTCTTATAAAGAAAAAAATCTTTTCGTGAACAAAATTCACAAAAATATTAGTATGGAGCCATGAGAGATATTAGAATAAATAGAGAATAATTTTTAAATTATTGGAAGAACTGAGAATTAACTTCCTTTAAACATTATAAGTAAGGTTGCTTGTTGTCTTTATGGACAGTTGAGAGTCATAGGAAATGTCTCTAAAATGTTGCCATTTTACATGATAATTGTGTCTATAAAAGGCAAAACTTAAATGTAAACACGGGTTTAGGATAAAACACTAAACTACTAAAATTGTATTTTGCTCTTATGCTGGTTGTAAGCTGACACTGACCAGCCTGGTGGTATTATTGATATTGCTATTCATAGCACTCACAAACTTTTTCCTGCGTCAACTTTTCCTCAGGAAGACTGAAGCTTTGATTTTTTGACAAAGAACCAAGGAAGGACTGCAATAGAAAGTGTTTACTGAAGATTTAGGGAGATCTTGAGCAGTTTAAATAAGTATCAAGTTTATCAAGTTAGTATATTCTTTCAAAATCATTCCACAGCCTCAGAACTGGCACCCTGATCATTCTTGATCAGCGGTTTACCAAAGTTCTTTGGAGGTATCTTAATGGATAGATTGCAATTCTGTGTCCATGCTGAAAACTCATTAAGGGTCAGAAAATGTGAGTGGAATGAGAGAAAGCAAAGAGATTACCGGGGCAATTACGATCCAATAGAGGAAAGGAGGTATTTTCATTCACCCTGTAAACAGAATTTCAATTGCCCTTTGGGCACTTCTGTATCACTGGCAAACAATCAGTGTGCAAGTAGATCACTTTACACGAGACTGCTGTAACTTCATGGGTGTGCAAGCAATGGGTGACATGCAGCAGGTATTAAATGGATAAATATGTGTAAAGATTGTGTTTGGCTGGGCAAGAGACAGAAGCCTGGCAGAGGGGATTGTGGTGACACAACACAGCAAGCTCTGTGCGTCTTGTTGGATTAAAGACTAGATTTGTGTCTTAGCCAATATAATGTCATGTTGAGTTATGTAAATCCCATCACAGAAATGCAAACACAATGCAGCAGCAGCATTCTCTGGCATGGGCTCTTCAGCTGTTTTCCTGAAACCAATTTGATGTCTTGCTACAGATTGTTTCTCCCTTGCGGCGCAGACACTCTGTTAGTTGAATTCAGTTCTTTTTTTTTTTTCTGAATTATTATGATGTAAATTCCATAGTTTAATAAATGCAAGGTTTATTTTTCTTAAATGAAATACCTTAGGACAACTAGAAAGTTGATATCATAGTAAATGAAAATGATATTTTGCCATTGAGGAGGTAAGCAACATTTAGCTAAAAAATATTTAATGTTTAAGAAAAAATATCCTGATTTATAGTAGGATATAAGCATTCATATAATCAGGCAGAGATCAAAACTACTGAAGACAAGCATTAACCAGTCACTGAGCTCAGCAATACCACTCCTCAAACAATCAAAGATCATCTTATTTGGAGGCTCAAACTGGTTCAGAGTGCATGGAGGAAGAAAAGAAGAGCATGGGCTTATTTCACCTGTTTCCATAAGTGGATGGTGAGAGGATAGAAATAGGCAGATGATGGAAGACACGCCACTACTCATTTCTGTGCAAGGCAACAAAAGAAGAATTCTTCCAGGGGGAAGAAAAGAGGTAAAGATGAGAATAAAACAGCAGTTCAGAATAACTGTGTGAGAATGCAAACCTGTTTTTTGATGAGGTTTGCTATGACTTTCAATTTCTCCTTTGCCTAAGGCATCCTAATTATGGTTCTGATCTAGCCCCAGGTGCTGGAGCTGTAATACTAAAGATTCAGGCCTACTGCCCTGATAGTTTATACCAAATTCAAAAATCACTTTAGGGGTGAAAGTTCAGACTTAAAGCACAGCTTTTGAATACAAGCTTAAATGATGCCCTCAAAATAAAATGCCTGCAGGTGCCCTCTTTTCACTTTATAATATGCTAATATTAAGCCTAAAGTAGTCAGCACATTAGGGAATTTTCCTTTACATCATCTTTTTAGGGCCTCTGCTGTATATGGTGGTATTTTGAACATCATAAAAAAGAGTTTTTTTGAATGTATCAACCTAAGCCTGTGTGATGCATTAAAAAAAAAGATATAGAAAACATCAAGATTATAACATAATGTTCTCAAATTATGTAGACTGAGGTTTATTTTTCTTCATATCTTTTAAGATAAATGTGAATCAGTGTAGAAAAGTGAGGATAGCAGCATTTAGTTTGCTAGCATTCTCTGATTTTATAGATCTCCTTACCTTTAGCTCTTTGTTCAGATGTATTGACTAGCTGCATGTGGCATTTAAAATTTCTCCTTCCAAACCCACTTCCACTTTATAGTAAGATAAAAATCAAAATGTTATGCTGTAAAAGTCAGCATTCCCTTTAGAGATCTGGAAGCATTTTGCAATGACACTATTATTCTCATGTCTTAAATCCTCCTTTCAGAAAATTTTGCTTTAGTAGGTTGGTTTGACACTAATCACATGTAACAGTTGTTTGCAAATGTGCAGCAATGCTGTCTGTTGAGATCTGTAAAAACACTAATAGCTTCTGGAGCTGTCTGCTGCAGGAAAGGAGCTTGGCTGCAGCTGCTGACAGTGATGAAAATGGGCGTCAAGCTGAGACAGTCCGAGCTTGTCCTGATGCTGAAGGATCGTCCACCTTGAGAGCTAATTGGAATTAAAGGATTATCTCACCTACAGAGCTCATTGGAATACTGGATCAATGACTGAGCTTTGAAGTCACTGGTTCAGGTCACAGGTGAGATGATTTGTCTTGCCTGTAGATACTGGTTCACATGAACCCTACATAACATAATGCCCCACCAGAAAATCATAATTTAGTCCCAATTCATCCCTTGTCCAGAGGTCTCATTCCCAGTTTATCAAAGCAACTCAAGGGTGCATTGACTTTATTTAGGAAATTATTAGAGCTTTCTAAACAAACATTTACACTACCTTACTATGAAAACCACTAGATACTTCTGGATATTTTGTAACTTTATGGACTCTGTGCACAGTAGAATCTTTTCACTGGCTTCCTCAGCCTTTTGAGATGAATGCATTCAAATAAAGACTGTTCCATGGATCTGAAAGTACATTTTGCCATTAGCTGTAATAGTTGCTAGGTATTGCCTCCTTAAGACAACATGTCATTTAAACTACTCACCTACATTAGTAATTTCAAATGTAAAACTGACAACCAAACTGGATTTTCCTTGTTTAAGTGTATTTTAAAGTTTCTATTAAGTTTAAAATCAGTCTAGGTGTTAAAATTTGTAATTAAGTCTAAAAATACAATAGTTGATGCATTAATTTTCAGGAAAACCTTTTTCTCAAGCAATGAAAGTAAAACCAGAAAAAACCTCAGCATTCCTAAGTGTTTCAGCTCCCACTAAGTATGGTAAACTTAAATGATATATCCATCAATTAAAAGGCAGGATCACATTCAGAGAGACAATAGGCATTGTACATCATACCTGTAGCTCTGAGGCCATACAAACAATTTTTGCCCTCAATGTCTGAAACCAAATAACAACAACAAAAACAAAATTTATTTTTTGAAGAATCAGTGTTATTAGTTATATTTTGAGAATATACTCAAAACTTCAGAGGTATCCTTAGATCTTTATCTTTCCTGCAGAAAAACACAACATAGGAGTTGAGCTGATGTTGAAAAAATAGAGTTAGTTCTGAATACTTGCATAGGTAAAACTGTATTCATTGAAGAGACCTAAATAAGTTTTCAGGTACTGTGAAATGTACCATCTGATCTAGGTGCAACCTACAGGATTACCAGTGTCATAATTCAGATTTAGATTGAAAAATAGAGCCTTTCTTTAGAAGCTTGAATCTTTTGTGGGAATTTAGTTGAAGTTTTTATACCTCTAATATAGCAACAGAGAGAAAAATGCTAACAGAAAGTAAGACCAGGACTATGAACTACAAAATATGACAGAATAAATTCATCCAAGCTATTACAGAAAGAAAATGGATTTTTTCCCTTGTTATCTGAATTTACTTTGTTTTATAATGACACTTTAAAAAGATAAGAAAATCCAGGAAAAAAACAGACATGAAGAAATCTCTTTTGCTTATTTTACTAGAAAATGGATATATTATGATCTTTTTATAGAAATCCCTGAAATTTTTATTTGACTTCTCAAGAAGAAATGTATCAAAAAATAAAATAAAATAAACATAGTCTGTAAAAGTTAACAAATATTTGTTTTCATAATACCAGTTTAACTTACATCATTTAAAAATTAAAATAGCTGATACACAAATACAGGAAAAAATAGCAATATTCAAGGACATAAAAAGTAAAGATTGTCAATGTCAAGAGCTTCCCACATTCGTGAAATATCACTGTTGGTTTTGGGTCATAAAAATGATAGCTTCCCTTGCAAAAGAGCAATTAATCATCTATAGTAGGCTTGGGGAAAAATGAGCTTTCATCTACACTTTATTTTATTATTAACCAGAAAAGTTATTGTGTTATCTTGGAAACCAACACTCCATCTGGAAGCTGCTCCATGGCTGAAGGAGCTACGGAGATGTGCTTCAGTGGAAGGAAGACATTTATCAGAAAGCATCACACCTAATGTACGAGGCACTAAGCTTTGATTTCATGGTCTCCTGCAGACTGCACAAATATCTCTCAGTACAGCTTTGACTAAGAAATGCCAGTCAGGAAGGGATGAACAGGAACTAGATATCCTGTAATTTCAGAAACTTACTGGCTGTATTTTAATTCACTCAGTTGTCTGGAAGTTTTGCTCCTGACAGGATTAAATCCTTATTCTAAGTAACATAATGATAGCCTTGAATATTTACACGAGAGTTGCCTTTGGTGAAGGGTGAATTTCATTTCCTTGAAAACACAGGCAGCAGTTGGTTGGTCTAAAATCTAGATATTTAAATCTCTGCATGAATGAAAAGAGCCGTGTTTGAAGGCAACAGCTGAACAGTTTTTCCAAAAAGTCAAATTAATTTGGATCTAAGGCATGTATCATATTGACAGGCACTGAAGGCATAACTGAACTAAGAAAGGAGTGATTGTCTGTTACTGTCTCTGAAAGTGTACAAGATAATACTTTCACTCAGATCCCTCACAAACACTGATCTTAAGTTTTAGTGTTTTGTCAGACTTTGGATGACTTTTCAGAAAATTGACACAAGCTCCCTCTTGACACACTTCAGGCAAACAAATTGCAAACAAAGCTTATAGTACACTGATTTCCCTGTCTCTTCCTACAGAAACAAAGGATTAATCTATATAGAAAACGAAGGTGACTAGAATGGGCTTATCAAACAGCTAAACTTGGAAAAATTACATGTAACAAAAAAAAAAGTCTTAAAAATGGGACGTGCTGCTGTACAGCGCTTTGGTTTATTTATTTATTTTGGATACTACACAAATTTAGCAGAATAAATCTGTGCAGATGCATTTCAGGACCAAAATCACTCCTGTGGGACTGGCATGGTTCCAGTTCAGGGTATCCAGATCCATACTTTATACCCCTTTTGTCCAAACAAATGAAGGAGATCATTAGTTCTTTGTGTGGAACAGTTGCTAAAGTGGATAAAGTGTGCATTTAGTGCCTGTCTCATTTGACTGTTAAACAAAGTTATACCGATATCCTTTTTCTAGAAATAAAAGCTAGATAGTTTCTAGGAATAATATATAGCCAAAACAATACATTGCCAAAACCTTGCTGTTGGAAGATGCTGTAACAAAGCAATTTTTGATGACATCTCTGGCACAGGTCCAGAATTCACCAATCATGTAATATATCCTTTTAAAACTGTAGCACACGTTTCTTTAAACTCAGAGGAATGTTTCTTGAGTTACCTATAATAATATAATGTGATTTTTCTCAGCAGCCTGGGAAAGAGGTTAAATTTGAATCTGTGGTCTTTATCTTACTTTCATATCAGCATTTTTCCTCAGAGTTGAAAGGGATGAATCTTATTGCTCTGTCTTCCTGGAGATCAAATTCTCTGTGGAGCCTAGGATGAATTCTGTAGAGGTACAGTATGCAAAAATACTAAAGCTAAACAGAGTTCAAGGTTGTGGTTATTATCCTTCTAATTATTTTGCTCAGAAAAGTAAAAATAGTAAAATTTCAACAAACGTCATTTCCTGTTTTAAAAAAATCCTATTAAGTAAGTCACTTAATTGTGACTGTGATAATTTAAAGGTCTCCTGTCAAATGTGTTGGAAGGTGTTTTTCTGGTCTTTTCATGACTTCTCTTTGGATTTTATTTTAAGGGAAACATAATCATTATTGGAGTTATATTTGGAAAATACCATCATTGTAGTTGAAAAGTCACAAAAGGGTGGTAACTGGTTCTATCATAAGATTTTATCTTGTTTGCTGCTACTAAAAGTGTGATTTAATATCTTAGTCTATCTGACTTGACTGAATCTAGTTAAAAATGGGCAACAGCTTTTAGTCATGCACACACTTCCTACAAAGGCTTTGTTGTCATAAATTCTTCTCTGTTTTTTTCTGTAAACATATGGTTATATCCTGAAATGTGTTGACTGTCACTTGGAATTGACATCTTTATAGGTTGTGCCAGCCATAAGATTTCTGAAAACTAGTGTTTCAGCTTTTATTAACATCACACAGGAGCACTGAAAACGTGTTTAGGGAAAATTATGGTATGAAAAATGTTTCAGTACAAAAATTTAGGTATGAGAAGTGTTCAATCCTATAAGGAACATTTACTAAGAAAAAGTTAATAGGCATAGTAAATCTTCTAAATGAAAAAAAAAAAAACAAAATAGTTTTGGGACTCCATGTCCAAAAATGTTATTGACTTTGTATAAATTACCAATTTCTTGATATAAGGCAATACTAAACTCTCATATGCCAGACTAACAGAACAAAGTGGCAAATACAGATTCTACACATGCTTGAACTAATGAATTATTTTGAAAAACACAAAATTCTTGGTGTTAAAGGTATTAAATTATATATTGCTTAGAGCGAAAAAATTGATATAGATCAGCTTTTTCTCTGCTTTCCTTATTCTTTCAAAATGTCATGAATTTTATTTTTATTTCCTAGTAAATGCAGAGAATGACACAAGTGTAACAGTGGAAACTTTGTCAGAAATGTTTCAGAAGTAGAAATAGAAATAAATAATGTCAAGACTATATCAAAATTACCGTAATATCACAATTACTTTCTGGAAACTTTTTTTCATTATATTCTCTGACATGATACTATGATTTATTAATATAAATAATAGAAATAATAGATAAATATTATAT
>VYXF01011000.1:26118-84719 GCA_013397295.1 Polioptila caerulea
GAAATTTTAAGTCACCTCTTCTTATGCAAGATGCTGTGCTCCATTACATGACGCTCTAGAACTGAGAAAGTGGATAAATAAACAATTGAACATCTACCTAAGTAATCCCATCCCACATTTATCTTTGTATCTGGATAGAAGTACAAAACACATAGTTCAAATTTTCATGCACAATGTTCTGGCCAACCCACAAATACTCTTTTTAATTCATTCCAATTTTCGGTGTGTGCCCACAAGTAGACAGATTCTAAATCCATGACATATTTGGCGAAAATAAGCATTTTCCAAGTTGTCACTTGATGCTTCAGAATAAAACATACTATTATATATCTTTGTTCTGTAGAAAAATTGAAGGATACTGTCACTGTGGGACACACAAAGGCACACACGGACACTCTTTGATGAGAAGGTTAAAATCTATTTATTAAAACATTTTATTCCAAATTTATAGTATTTCCATACAGGCCAGGGATTGGAGGAGAAGGTTGAAATCTCTCCCATCCTGTTGGTCAAGACAACTGCCCATCAGTTATTTTTTCATTCCAAGAGAAAGTATATAAATAACTTTGTCTTAACATAAACGTGTTCTAATTATAACACCTGTTATAATTCATAAGAACTATGAAAAACATTAAGTTAAAAAGTGCATAAAAAAAACTTTAAAAATCAGGTTAACAGGATACAGCTTACAGAGAGCTGCATTTTAATGTCACAGAGGTAGCCAACTGACAGCAAGGTCACAAATAGCCATTCCAACTTGCCAGGCCAGCTGCCAGTTGCAGCAGATTTATCTTTCATGAGATTAATATTTTGCAATCACTTGTACCCAAAGCAGGTAATTGAAAAGACGTTTTGGGGGTTTTTAACAATTATTTTGGCAACATGGATTCCTATCCTAGTTTTATCAGGCTTGTATACTATAAACATTTCATTTTTGTATAACACAGCCAGGATTAAGTGAAAGCAAAATAAGTTTCTATGGCATTAAATCACCAATGGCCTTTGCTTGAAAAGCTGTGTAAACATTTCAGCAGAAATGTTTCCAGTGCAGGAATGGCACAGAAACAATGCACAGATTAATATGGTGTGTGCTATTCCTCTTGCCAAAGAAGTTGGGGAAAGGTGAAAAAAAGGGTAAACTTGGTTACTTTTCTGGTTATAGTTCTGATTGATTCAGGTTAAGATACAAGTTAAGATCTTCAGGCTACTTTGAAACAACATCGCCTCAGGAATGCTGCAAAAGTGTCCTTTATTTAGGCAGCATCCTGTACAATGAAAAAATATCAGAAAATCTGGCTGTGTAGGCTCCATATTCTAAAAAATCTTGGTTACACTGTCTCTTCACTGACCACTCAAAGTTGAAAATAGCTTATGCAAAATCTTATTTTGAGTACTTGGGGAAAAAAGTTAAATATGGTGAATCATATAGTCTTAGCAATTACTGTCAAAGTCTTGTCATTTTGAAAGATTAGAGATGTAGAATACTTGCTTAAATTTAAAAATGAAAAAAACAGAAATTGACAATAAAGAAAAAGGCATTTCAAAGTAGGTCTTATGAAAACAAATAAAAAAACCCCACATTTGCAAGAATACTAATTGGATTTTCTACCTTCTTTCTTTGCTGTGAGGAGGTCCTTAGAGATTTAAACATGCACTGACAGTCTCAAGGGTAGATCAAGGAGAAAAGATGAGCATTTCCAGGCTAAAGGTATAATTTCATCCTCCAGTTGCGTGGTTTAGAGAGGAAGAAAACTGGGAGGACGGGGCATGTGATATACAAGCTGTGGGTTTTACAGTTAATCTGTCATCTTGAACTTTCTATTTTCTACTTCAGTAATATATGTGCTCCTGAAATCCATGTACACAATATTGTTCAGCCTCAGCTTTTCAGCTTCAGAAGAGGTGATCATTACAAATTATAGACATAAAACTATTTTGTTTATTATTTTCCTTTTCTTATCCAGATCACATTTGATGTGGGTTTTTTGTTTTTTGGTTTTTTGGTTTTTTTTTGTTTTTTTTTTAGTTCTGCAGTCCATTACAACATAAAGTCTAATTCTGCACTGTTGTAGATTGGAATTAGTAACATAAAAAAATTTGAGTTTACAAGAAATATCTGCAGATGAGATTAGCTATTAAGATCAGAGCTACAAATGTATGGAGAGAAGCTTGTACCGATACGACAAGATTTTAGTCAATAAAACAGCTTGACACACACTGGCTGAGGGAGAATAAAACCAAGGACATTTTTGTATCCCTGTAAACCCTAGCATGGCAGTAGGAAAATCCTGAAAAAACAAACAGGACCAGACACTAGCTAAGTCAAACTGGGAAGCCTCAGGTCACCTTCTCCAGGGGCAGGCAGCTACTGTACTGCACGATGACAAGCAGTAAGGCTGTCAGTCTTCTTGATGTGGTGCTGAAAATAGCCACTCATGCAAAAACGGAATGTCCAAAGATCAGTCAGTGTGATGAGAATTTGAGAACCTAAAATTATTTGGAAATATGCCAACGGGTATCAGTGCCACTCACATGAGTGCATTTGTTATCTAGTGCTGACAGATCAGGAATACACAGGGTAGAGGACCTAGGGCACTCTTGCATGTCCTGAAAGTGAATTGAGTCACAGGGAGAAGCACAGAAATGGATGATAAAATATGGCTTAATTATCAAAAATCCACAGGAAGGAATACCTGTAGTCAGATTGTCTTTGTCATATAAACATTCATCATCACAGTCAGCAATCATTTATGGAAGAGAAGAAATGAAGAAGGAATTGAGGAAGATACTTTTGTGTTTTCTGTCAAGACAGGTGTTTCACTGGAGAAGGGAATAGCAATGTGAGGACTTCATCCTACTTCCTGTGTCAGTGCTGCCTCTGAGGAGCTGCCAAGTTTTCACTGACATCATGGACAAGCTCTGCCAAAGGCTGACCCTTCTTTGACTCCTCTGAACAGTTTCCACTATTTAAATTGAAATGTAAAATTCCAAATAACAAAAATAAATGTTTTTAGTAACAAAACTGGTGTTAAGACTGAAAGACATATAGCTAGGCTAGAAAATGCAAAATATTATCTTAGACTCATGCAAGTGGTTGTGTGATAAATGTAGGGGTTTTGTCTTTTTCTCCTAATTATGGGCATGCTCAAGTTTGGTGTATTACATTTTCTTGTTCTTCATCTGCACATGGAACAGATCTGTTGTTATGATGGAGGCAGGTAAGATGTCTTGATAGAGGACTTCTGATTTTTCTCTGTTTTTCTGATTAGCTTTTTTTAAGCCATTTTTTATGATAGTGTGTTTTTTAAATAACTGTCTATTGTATATAGTTACAAGAGATTTTTATAAAAGGAACGTTACTATATTTCTTGAATTAACATGAAATATAATAATGTTCCTTTTATAACCATCTCAGATCTCTTAAGTGGAGATTTCTTTTCTTTTGTTGTGAGTGATCCATGATGAAAACTAGAAATGAAAGTCTCATTTTCCAAAAATATTTGATTTATGGAAGTATATCTGCAAGACTCCAACTAATAGTTTATGGTGTGTGGTCAATTATTTACTCAGCTTTCTATTCATCTGGAATGTTTCATTGCATTTTCATAAACTGCTGTGTACTGATTCTCCTGGCTGTAATTGATTCCTTCATTTTTTAATGATCCAAAATTAGTTGCATAGATCTAAAATGGATCTAAAAGAGCTCGTCATTGCTTTTATCTTCACACGCTCTCAGATATAATATCTCAATCTATTAAAATGGTAATCTATTAAAAATCTCAATCTATTAAAATTTTTTGATTAAACACAGATGGAATGCTATACTGGGAAATAGAAGATGATAAAATATGGAATAAATTGATAAACCGCTATGTAAGGTAGGACACTGAGGTTCTCAGTGGATGGTGCTCATTCACTCGTTTTCAGCTGGATTTGGTGTCTTGCAGTGACAATATCGCTGAATATTTCTTGAGTTACTGAAAATTAAACTGCAGTGAAAGGAGTCTTTAATAGAGCTCTTCTCATAAGAATATTGAATTTGTGTTAAAAGGAGGAATGAATCTATATCAGGAGAAAATTATGTGAAAAAACTACAAGCTGAAACTTCAAATGTGTTTGTTAAATTACTTCTCAAATTTGAAAACTAGAAAAAATTCTAGCTCTCCATTTAGCTTTTTTTACAATAAATCCTCAGGAATATACACAAAATATTTGAAATATAAGATCTTTACTTTTTAAAAACTTTGGATCTTTAAATTATAAGAAATTTAAAGACTAGGAAAAAGGATTTCATTTTGCACAAAATGAACAAGAGAATAAAATACTTTAGGTGGCAAAAGCAACATTTATAATTATAAAATGTCTTTATATTGGAAGGCAATCATTGTTTGTCCAAATTGAGATATTCCAACAACTAATTTGACTAAAATACTGATTATCATGTTTTCTTTTCTCATAACCATACCACATACATATGCTTCTAAAATGAATCTCAACAGTTTATCATGAGCATTTTTGATTATAATCTTCACAGTTCCTTAAAACTGTGAAACACAGAAAAACGATGTTTCAATGTACTGAATTTCCTTGTTGTAAACAAATTATTATGTTCTGATCAACTATAGTGTCAAGACAACATTCCAATTCATGTGTACACTATATTAAAGTTGCTCAACTTAGGAAAGCCTTTAGTTTCATAATTAGATAGGTAGCCTGCTGACTTTTTAGAAAATAAATATGCTAAAGAACCAGCTGCTGTACACTCCTGTGTGTATTCAGGACATTTGCTGCAGTCACCACTGCTCTGGAAACCCACCAATGATCCAGAGCTGGACACGACTCAGGAGTGGAATCAGACATTCCATAGGGTTCTACTTCCTACTTTAGTGCAGAGTCCACACCAGGAACAGGGACTGATGATGCTGAAAGAGTTGAAATATGCACAGAGTGAGGAAAGGTTCTAAGACAGATCAGCATCCATTAGCTAGGGTGAGTTATAAACCTCCTCGTTGCAACTCTACTGGGGCTGCATGACTGAAATTCAAATGCTGAAAAATGCAGCTTTTCAGATAGTAATGCTTACTGAATCTGCTGGAGGAACTAAGTTTACTTTTGCATCATCTATGCATTTCAAAAGGCAGAATATATCTGCAAATTATAATCTGAAAAGAGAGGAGGGGTTTTTTTGGTTAATTTTATTTTTAATTAAAAAATATACATGCCATTACAGCTGGGAGAATATGGCCTTTTAATTATGAATATCAAGCCAGAAATGACAAGTAATTACATTATCCTGAGCTATTTATAAATATATTTAAATCAAGAAATAAATAGAAACATGCTTTCCTTTACTGAATATCAAGAATAAAGAATGCTGTGTCTCAGCTAAGACATCAAAGCCTTGAAAGAGTTGGAAGAAGAAATGGTGTACTAATTCTTATTGAAAGCAAAAGTATTCCTAAGGGAGACTATTCTAAACCATATGTCTTTGACATAAACTGGTAATAAAAGATAAAACCATTGTTGAGCATTTCTGTGTGAGAAATGCAGCTGAAATGGTTCTTCCTTTTCAAACAATTTGACCTCATTGGAGATATTACACACCCTTATTTTGAGGTTCATATAACCTGTTGAATCGAGCTTGATACCACTCACAGTCTTAGAAGAAATGGAATACATTTAGGAGTAAACTACAACAGTAAGATGATAGTATCACCAACTGGAATGGAGCCATCAGCAGAGTTCACTTGGAGTTTATTTGGAACCCACGGAAATGCAGGAGCATTGTGGTGGGTTCCCAGACCTGGGTCCATGTGTTTTGTGCTCTGTCATGGGCAGATGTGGCCCTTAGGGACACAGTTTAGCTGTGGGCTTGGCAGTGAGGTTTATGATTGCACTCAGTGATATTAAAGCTCTTTTCTAAGCTAAGTGATTATAGGATTCTATGTACATTTTAACTGCATGCCACTTATCCTCAGTACTGGGGTTACTTTTGGAAAGATACAAATGTTTTGGTTCTTTTCCAGGCCTAAACCATAGTTTGAAATACATACAAGGCATGCTCTAGCCATGATGCTTCTCTCAGTGCTTCTGGATGTACTCAGACACTGGGATTTTGTCCTCCAGTGAGAGTCCTACAGCGTCCTACAGTGTCCTACAGTGAAGACTGCCTCAATTTCTTGTGGACGACATGATGCAAGAAATACTTTTCTAGCGAATGCTTCCTGCTCTCTGTGAGAAAATGCACCTAGAAAATGGCATGCAATAAATGCAGTACACAAAATGATGTATGAAATAAATATTTCTGCCAAAACCTGCAGAGCTGTAAATGGTAGATGCTTAACAGTTGAAGCTGCATCACACAGTTAAAATACCACATTTCTCCTCTAAGATCTTTCTTCTTTGTGTGTCTCTTCTAAGTTTTATTACAACACCTATTACCAATTACTAACTGTTCAGGATTGGGTTAGAAGCAAAATATTGGCCATATGCATTTGCAGATGAAGAAGACAACAAATTATAGATTTAAGGAATAGGTTTAGCTCATTTCTAATTTCTGTGTGAAAAGAGCTTCTATTCTATTTTTTATTTTTTTAAAATTCTATTTTTGACAGTAATTTTGCATTTTAATATAATAAAAATCTATGTAAAATCATAACTGTACTATTTCATATTTGTACTGTTTCTAAAAATCTTCTTGTTTTAGGGACCTAAAGACAATTTTTCCTCCCACCCCATTAGAAAAATTCCATGACCAGTTTTGTCTATACTCTCAGTTTCACCCACTGAAGCTTGAATTAATTTTTGCACAGTAGAATATCTTGCAGGGAAAATCAGCTTATTCCTTCTCTCTTAGTAATCAGCCCACAGCCTTTCAGTAAGGGTGCTCATCTTAGAAATAAGATGAATTCTGGAACTCAAACATACAGGCAGTAGCCATGAGGTTTCTCTGTCTAGTCAGCATTGATTTTAGAAGGAAATGGCAGTTTTAACTTTATTTTGCCTGGAGTTGCACCTGATGGGCATTTGTTGACAGTATCTATCACACTGACCTCCTTAGAGTATGTAGGTGTTCCTTAGCTTAATTTATAAGAATTCAGGGATGGAATAATCTGAAATATCTTTTTTTAATACCGATTTACAGTAGTTCTGCTCAGTAAATAAGCTATAAGACTATGACATATTTATAATTACAAATGCTCAATTTGCATTTAGGAAAGTGTACAATTTGAGAGTTGTAGAAAAAGTTGCTGACTGATTAGGACACCTAAAAATATATATATATATATATATTTAATGGATTTAGAAACTCAGAATTTCCCACTGAGCCCATGTATTTACAGGTGCCAAATCCCTCCTTTACAGAAAGGTATACAGTAACTGTATTATGGAAGAGATGAAATAATTAAAAAAACTCTACCCCAGCTTTTCCTCTCCTATACCTCCTTTAGCGTTCTATTTTAAAAAATAGTGCTATGGAAGTCTTGTAGCAGTTCTCAAAGTTGTAATATTGAATTTTTATAGCATAATGATATAGAAAGATATATATTGTTTCTCAAGTCATGATATTTCAGATGAGAAAATTGCTAAGTAAATGGATGTGCTATTCCTATACAATTTTGATATTGAACTGCATTCACTGGGCTAAAAACCCTGTTTCTCAGACCAACTCTCCAATACCCCATCTGATGATTTTTAGGGAAGTCACAGTGTCTCAAGCAAGCTATGAAAGTTAATTTTTAGGTAAAAAGGTTAAGGATTTGCTGCTTCTTTTCAGAAAAGAAAGAAAAAAGAAAAAACAGAAAAATTTAATTTTTTAATTTTTTTTTTGCTAGTAAGGGAAACCTTAGTTGTTAAGCACTAGTATTAACTTTAACAATGGGAATGCTGGGAACTGATCTTTGGAAAGTGAATTGTTCACAGTTGGCACTGGTTCCCTCTGTGTCACCAGAAGACCTGTTCCAAGAATTACAACTCTGTGTAAGTGATGTTATTCCCCAGTAAATGTATATAACATAAATAATAACAAATACATTAAAAAACTTTACATGGATGAAACCCCTAAGCTCTCCCCACATATTTTATTCTTTTCTTGAAAGCAAGGGTAATTTCATAGATTCAAAATTGTGCAATGAGCCTTAAGGATTGAAGAAGCCAAACTCCTGAATGGTTACCTCAATTGTTCCTGGGCACTGCGCAATTGACGTTGATTTTTTTCACATGAACTTACTTTTACTGGTGATAGGTGCTTGTAATTTAGCACTTAAAGCTACTGATTGGAATTTAAGCACCTGTGGTCTGCCCTACCAGTCTGGCTATGGAAGGCTGCCATGAAGTAGAGAAGAAAAAAATTCTGGTGCATTCTCTGTTTTTTCACTGCTATTTAGTGGTAAAATTATGCTTTTTGGGATTTTTTTTTTCTTATTTGTTTTTTTTTGGACTTGTTTTGTTTCGTTTCATTTCTAGAACTTCTATTCGGCATTTTAAAATATTGCTGTATTGATTTACAAAACTATATTTCAAAGGAACTAAGAGCTATTAATAATATTTCTTTTAGAAAGAGCTAACATAATTTTCTTTGTAGCTTAAAATCTGTGTTCACATTACAGTAACTTTCTGCATATTAATTAAAAAACATAATTCCCTTTACTACTCCACAGTCTTACACTTTCAACTGTTCCCAACAGTAAATTGAAGTCCAATGAAATCTAATTGCCTGGTATGCAACCTGAGAGACGTTTAAAGAGAAATTAGAAACTCTAATTATATGCTAACTTTCTTCCATTTATGTTACGTTTGCAAATTTAACTCCCCATACCTTTAATTTTCTGTCTACTGCTTTAATTTTGGCTTTTCATTATGAGCAGCACTAAACTACTCTCTGGTTGCATCAATATACTCTTATATTTTCCTAAATGAGCACAGATCAGTTTGTGTTCCCTGATGTTTGTGTTGCAGTCAGAAGTCTCAGAAGTGGTTCATTGCATTTTATTATGGAGATCTTTTGGACAAAAAGATCAATTAAAATGGCCCAAGTTTTAATAGAATATGAAGGGATAGACTCTTTTTTCAAGCAGAATTGAAAGCAAGGGATTTTACCCCCAAAGCCTGCTTGGCTCACTAGCCTTTTTGTTGTTCTTACAGCTGAGAGTGCTATTTTTTTTACAGTTTACCACATACTGCAGAGGGTGTTAATGACAACCAGTCCCTTATTCTACTTGCATTTAGATTTATTTAATTTAACCATTATTTTCCTTGTATTTTGAATATAAAGTAAGATGAGCAATGAGCTTTTAGTTTTTTAATTAGCATTCCAGTGCTGTTCCCAAAGTATAGGAAATAGATTTGAATTTTTAGTATCTTCAGTTTTAATCTTTTTAATATCTTCTGTGTGTGTGTGTATATATACATATATATATATATGTATTTATATGTGTGTGTGTTGACTTCTACAGAGCACTCAAAGTACTAAATTAAAAACTTGTAAAGTCATAACATAAGAACATGAAATTGTCTGTTTTTTCCTGTAACTAAAAGCAGACTACAGAAAATGGTTATGAAAGAACAAGCCAGAGGATCTGGTAGCTCTTGTCCCTTCCACCCTCCAGAAAAGAGAAATTCAGGGACCACCTAAGCTATAAACAGCTCCCTATGTTTGGCAGCCTTTGGTTTGTTTCATAAAATCCTGGACTTCCAGAATAATTTAGGTTGGAAAAGACCCCAAAGATCATTGAGTCCAGCAATTAACTCAGCACTGCCCAGCTCTTTGAAGATCTGCCAATGTTGCAGCTAATGTCAGCACATTTTTCCTGCCTTAATTCTGAGTTTCTTTCATTTTTACATTCATTGTAATGTTATGTATTACCCTTGAATTCTTGCAGTCTCCCATATTACTTGTATATAGTTGGGGTTTTCCCCTTTTAAAAATAATTATTTTTTCTCTACAATGTGAATGGTTTAATGCTGAAGCATTACTGAACCAAATGCCCATACTTAGGCATATAAAATATATAGAAAATTAGTAAAAATCCATTATGTGTACACTGATGCCTGTATATGTTTCTTTTCCCCTCTGCTTTTGATGACCCTGAAATTTATTTCCACATGAAGAGGAAATGTCTTGTACTTTTATAAGGTGTATAAGATAGAGGAAATATGTAGAAAAAGTATTTATTTTTAGGACTAAAATCTGGTTATGTCTCATGATATGTTAGTGTACTGGAAGCCTTACTCTAAAAAAAGTGTTATTTATAAATACTTAAATCTACAAATTGAAAAGAGATATTTTAATTTTTTTTTCCAAAATTGCATTCCTTTTATTCCACACATGAAATATTAAAATAAGGTTTCAAATTCTACTTTCCTTTTGAGCTCGCTCAGGTTTTTCAAAAAGACTTGATTACATGACTGAGTGGTAGAAAGTTTGCCTGATTGTTCTCCATTGTATCAGCTGGTCTAATAAAAGATATTGCCTCTGCCAAAAACCTCATTTCTCCCTTCTGAAACTGCTTTAGAAACTTCTCTGCTTGCTTGAAAAATATCAGAGAAATGATGATTATCCAGTAACCACTCACCTAAAAATGATGCACCTAAAGCTAGAAAATTCATCACACATGAAATATACTGTAAGTATATATCAATGATGGAATAACTTTGCACCACTAAACATCATAAGTGATATGGTTTTTACAGCATACTGATAGGAACTAAAGTATGAATCAGTAAAAATACATGCTAAAATTATTAAGAGACTCATTGCAACCACTAAAATTAGAACCAGTTATACATTAAGTGGAATGCCTTAGGAAATAAAAATAGACTTGATTTCTACTTAGGTGTGTATTAGGTGTCAATTACCAGCAAATAGTGTGCTAATACAAACTTGATTATATTAATGTTGGAAGATTAATCCTGCACTTGCTATATGATATGCAATATACTTTCAAAGGAGCACTAGGATTTTCACTCAGAATTACTATATCTAACCAGTTTTGGATAATAAATTAAAAAGACAAAATCTTGTGGTGGAAACAAAACCAAAGTTTTCATATCTGCATGTTGTCGACTGAGAGCAAAGTCTTGCCAATGTGAAGTGGTTTATTTTTCAGTAGGATCTGACTTTCATATCCTAAACTTTGATCCTGCAGACTTATTTACTGAGTAAATATCCATCTCTAAAGATTTTGTATCTCTGTGTTGATATATATTTAGATGACATTACTAGACCTAGAACTCTGGGACAAACCTGAAAAATAATTTGGATGTTTCTAACTTGTAGGCACTTTGTACTACAAGCAAACTTATTTCTGAGCTCTGAAAAGCATCCCATGAGTGAGAAATGGTGTTGGGTTGGGATCTGTAAATGTGTCCTGACAATGAAGGAATGGCAGCAGCCATCCTCTTTTACCCAAGAGTGCACTGGCACAAAAAGTTGTTCAAGGGAGTGCCCGGCTTAGGGCCTTACCCCAGCCTGTCCCACAGCCCCTGCAGCCACAGCTACTCCTCCTCCTGCCCAAGCAGCCTCTGGGAATGCAGCACATGGACAAGTGGTCCTCGTCAGATGGGGAAGAGTCAGACTTTTCATTCCATTCATCAAATTTGAATTTGAGTCCTTCTGACTTAGATTCAAAATCCTTCTTTTGCCATCTCATAAGGTTTGTTATAGATCTTAATCTCCGGTGGTATCTGTCTCTAAGCTAATCATTCCAAGTGTCTGTTGTAATCAGCAGAGTTCCAATCAGTATCACTAAAATAATTGCTTGCATCCTGAAGCAGATATCTAAAAGAAGCTAAATTAATTTCATCTTGAAAGCGGCTCTTTCTTATCATTTTTCCACAAACGAAATACAAAATGACCACTTTAGTGTCTATAATATGTTTTATAGAACCCCAAAGTTAGCTGAGATTACTTGTATACAAGTTTTGCTGTAAAACTAAAAACCATTTTTTTAAAAAGTAATTTTTTAGAAATGCTTTGAAACTGTAATTTTTATTAATTCCTCTTGTGAACCCTGTAAATCTCCCTAGATGCCACAGAAGCATTTGACTTGTTTTTGGTTTTTTGGGTATTTTGATCATTATCAAAACCTAACTTCCAAGTTATTTGAGATTTCTTATATGAGAATGAGAGCAGCCCCAAGCTGATTAGGCTAGTTCAGCTCATGTTGCAATTACACCAAGTTTACAACTCCTAGTATGAAACTATTAGCTTTGTAGTGAGACTTTGTCAGTCAGGACCTCCACAGAAGAGTGATGCCTGGAATGATTCCTAGGTGTGCTCTGTTCCAGTTTACAGTGATCCATGGACCAGCCTGGTAGGATCTGACAGTATCACCAAGCAGCACCTCCCCTTGCTTGCACTGGAGAACCTTGGCACAGGTGCTTTGCTATCTGTTCCTGCCCTTTGGGCAGGCTGTGCAAACACCTTCTCCGTGGAAAACCAGCTCATCTGGGATTCTTTCTGCTCTTAGCTATACACAGGTGTCGATGTAATTGTTTGTGGCAATTAAGCCAAGTTCTCTCAACAAATGCCTGTGCTGCTTTAGTGTGATGGTTTTTTTGTCAAATAGAGGGCCTTGGGCTTTTTGATCTCTGAAAGCTCTGTGTTGGGTTGCATGGCAGAGAGTCCTGGTACACAGAGACTCACCTCAGCACAGTATATTTACATCAATCATAACAGGGTTTCATGGTTGTGTAGGGTTTAAAGATTAAATGCTGACTCCTCTCATGGGCTTCTTATGAAAAAAAGGCTCTATTTCCTTAAGAACAAGAGACAGTATTTTTCTACTTTAATTTTATTTACTCAGTACCTTTCCAAAAGCCAATTACTGGGTGAGCAAAGTCCTTTTCCTGTTTTGAAGCAACTAAACATTGACCTATATTAAATTGTTAGACCTAATACTTAAGACACAGGGTTGCTGTAGTGGTCAGCTGTTATTTCTTGAAGTCATGAGTTTGTTTATTCTGGATCACAATCATCAATAAAAAGAAAAACAAAACATATTTTTAATTTTAATGTGATCTCTTATGTCTGCTTTCATTTTAATTTCATTTGCATAACTAAATGCTCCCTTTTGTGGGTCAGTCAGGGCATAACAGCCTGACCCTGTTTTCACACATTCACTGACTTCTCCAGTTACTTGTGAACAGTTCTGTAAGAATACTCAATATGTCATTAGGCTAACAAAAAGGGCCTTAAAATAATCAATATTCAAATTCACAGAAGCCAACCTGCTTCTTCTGACAAGGAATTTTTTTTCTTAAAAGGTAAAGTATTTGCTGTACAAATGAAAAAAATTCCTAAGAGTCATTTTTTGGAAACTTTAAATTAATATTTTGGTGGTTTTTTTAAGCTAAAAAACATGTACCAAAAATGACCTTCTCAAGATAATAAAATATATATTGATTAATTTATTTTGGGATAAAAAAGACAAAAGACTCAGGAGTCAGTTTGGAAGCCACTTAGCACAGTGACATCTGTTATCCAAATGAAGGCTCCATAGGTAAAGTATGAAGGTTTGTTCCTTGTTCCTCTACTGTGTATTGCAAGAAAGGAGTAACAACTGAAAGTGGAAATATTTGCTTTACAGTTACAGACAAGTAATGTGCTGTATCGACTGCAAGTTCAGAGACAGAAGATTATTTTTGGTTGTTAACTATGTGCTGACTTCTTATATTGTCCAGGTCCTCTTTTTCTTAGGAGCTTCATAGTATGTGTGATTTTTTCTTTTTTTTCTTTTTTTTTTTTTTTTTAAAAGAGGGTCTTAAATTTTTATTCACTCTTNNTTTTTTTTTTTTTTTTTTTTTTTTGTACCAGAGTAAACGAAATCTTTAGTCACCTTTTGAACTGTTCACAAACTTAGCAGCTAAGAAACTCTCAGGCTATTCCTACACTTCTGCACTGTTTAACCTAGAAACAGACAACATAAAAGCTCAAATAGATAAGGATATGGTGAGAGACAGATACAGGAGGGATGACAGGAAAGTAGTGTGCAGAGGGGCTTTCAAGTCTTCAACTATACTCCAAACAAATATTTAATGTCTTAGGTTCATTGACCTTGAGAAGCTTCTTAAAGGCTCTTGTGTATGTCATAAGAATTTCAAGTTTAGATTTTGTTCTCCTTCTGTATTGAAAACAAATACACATACAAGAATGTTTCCTTTTTTTGTATTATAATCAAGCAGAAGCCTTTAGTTATGTGTTTAAATGTATAAAAATAGTAAGATACTGCTTCCTATTCTATGATCAAGGCTGACTCTAACATATAGCAGCACAGGCTTGTGAAAGACTGCAAAAAGGTCAGTCTGATGAACTGTTTCAAGTTTTTCTTGTTTTACATGACCTTGGACATGTCCTTCAACTTCTGTAATTAAAAAAACATGTGGGTAATACACTATTCTTTCACACTTAGCCTCCCAATTGAACTGTAGTATTCATAACATCTGGAAAGATTAAGAAAAAAATTAGGCACGAAATGAAACGATCCTACGAGACTTATACTAGACAGAGTTAAAATTAGGAAAAAAAAAAAAGAACAATACATAAGTGTCAAATCACTCATAGTAAGCATAGATGTTTTTTGCAACTGGAGATTTGTAACCATACAGATATTTAATCTTGGCCACTATCTATAACTTTCTCACTCTTTCAAGAAGCAATAAATAAGAAACCCACGAACAGGCAGTAGTTGTACAGTTAAGGCACACTTATAGACATATACAGATTTTGACAATAAGATTAAATTCGGGTCAAGGGTACTCCACCTCTGGGTTTTAAAGTAACTGGAGTTTGTTAATATAACTAATGTTAGAACTGAGTAATGAAAATTTTCATAATACCTAATAAAGGTAAAATAAAATTTTATTTTAGTCTCTCTTTAATTTTATTATAGTCTCTTAATGATCCTCTGCACAGCAGAGTTTCATTGTGCAAGCAGCTCCTGCCTGAGTGTTGCAGAACTTCAGAAGATATAACATGTCCTGGGAGACTGTCCTTGACACCTGCTGCTCTGGTTAGGCCTTGGGCATTAATGCAGTTTCCTCTTCAGCCCTGTCACACATCTCTCTTTGTCACAGTCATTTCTGCGCTGTGGCCACAGCAGGGGCTGCTCTTGGGTTACAGGAGAGGAGCCATGTGGTGCCTGTGGCTCTGGGCACTTCAATGCCCACTGTGTGCATGGGTGTGTACCCTGCCAATATCCTAGCCACACGCCAGGACTCCTCTAACAAATTAAAAGCTAATTTCCAGCCCTCTCCCAAATACCTCCCCCACCTCCTCAGTTAATTGAGTTTCTCCTTTAGATCAATCAAAAATTATATTTCTCAGGTGACTAAACAAAGAGGTCCTTGCACTTTTGAGTACTCTTTGGGTACTTGGACTCAATATTTTTACTTGTAAAAAGGTGTAATGACCCTCCTTTTATTTTGAAGCATGTTGTAAAGCTTGTCTTATTATGTTCTCAAAGGACTATGATACCAGAGTGCAGAGTGCCTTAGAAATGCCTCTGCATGAACATCTGAGATAAGGCCTTGAGTGGGATCCAAGGGCCCTTGGATGCAATCCACAGAGAAGCCTGCACAGCCCTGGGAAGGTTTATTTACTTCTGTAGCTCAGCATCTCTGTGAATTATAATTTTATTATGAAGTATAAAATGAATAAACGTAGGGGCCTGGCCTTTGTATTGAGCAGAATGGGTTTGCTACCTGCAGCGACATCTCTCTGCCAACCACCTGAACAAGTTCCAAGCAATTTGGAAAACCTTGCTGTTCTTTAAAGTGTAAATGGTCTCATGGCAGCTGGGACAACTCCATTTCGAATTTGAAATGAATATTCTCTAACTGTGCCAGTGGGAAAGAAAAGTACAAATTACAGTTCACCAGTCTATTAGACATGACCAACAGTGCCAAAACCAGAACAAAACAGAGCCCTTTCTGGTATTAGGGTGTAGACAATTTACAGATACAAAAACCAATTTCTAAAATATATTTTCATGAACAGAACAGTAATATTTTATGCGAGGTATCAAGAAATCATATCAGTTTGTGAAGTCCTTGGGAGCTTCCAGCTGAGATGCTATTCAGGAAGAGCAGGAGTTCTAAGGGTATCACTGACCTTGGTCGGTCTTGCAGGGAGGCAGAGATGGCAGTCACCTGTCTGGCATCACCTCCAAGGTTGTTCCAGTGTGCTTGGTCACTCAGAATTGTCACACAGAAAAGCAGAAAACACAGGTTTTTGTGTGTGTGTAGGTTTTTGTGTGGAGTAGGGTGGGAAACCTGAGCCCTAAACACGGTGCTGTCCCAGAACAAGGTGTTCCTGTCTGTAATGGCTGTTGTGGGGCTTGGTGGCTTGGGGAGGTCTCTGTGAGGGACAGCTGGGCTGCCCCTGCCTGCCATGGATGGATTCTGCCACTGCCAAGGGTTCACCTAAGGCACTGCTCAGCCCCTCAGGTGATACCTCAGGGAACTTTTTTAAAAAGCAGCAAAAAATGCCAGACAGACTGAGGAAAAGGGGGGGAAAGAGCAAGATACAATGCTGCAGGCACCAGGGTCAGTGAAGGAGGAGGGGGAGGAGCTGCTCCTGGCATGAAGCAGAGATTCCCCCCCAAGCCCATGGAAGACCCCACAGTGGAGCAGGAGGGAATGTCCTGAAAGAAATGTGGCCTGTGAGGAGGACTCCATGCAGGAGTAGTTTGGTCCCAAAGAACTCCAGTCTGTGGGAGGGTCCATGCTGGGTGAGGAAAAAATGTGAGGAGTGTTGGAAAGGAGCTGTTATGGACAGACCACAGCCCCCTTTTCTCATCCTTCCTGTGGCACCTGGGGTGAAGGGAATGCAGGTATGAAGTTGAGCCTGGGAAGAACAGTTGGTGTGGGAGTAAGATATTTGAGTTTTCCCCCTTGCTTATCACCATCCAATTCTGTTTAAATTGGAAATAATTTTCCTCAAGCCATGTTTTGTGTTTTTTTACCTGAGATTGGTAAATGATCTCCCTTCCTTTACCTACCATGAGCTTTTCCATTCATTTTCCTTCCCTGGTGGGAAGGGAATGTAAGAGAGCAGATATGAAGGATTTCACCATGTAGCTAACATAAGCTACAACAGTATACAGAAGAGAAATGGAGGGTTAATTAGGTTTTTTTTATTATATTTCACTTCTGACATTGTTTCAGATGTTACTTGGTGTCTTTTCATTGTATTCGTGAGTCTGCTTTTCCAAAGCAGAAAGATACACCTCTGGTTGGGACATAGGGGCAGAAAATATACTGGTGTGGTTATTGAAAACAAAACAAAAATCCCAAAACCAAACAGACCAAAAAAATAATCAATAATCCACAAAAAATCCCCAACCAACCAACCAAAAAAAAAAAGCCAAAACAAAAAACCCCCAACCCTTCATCCCCAGCAGCTTCCTTTAGATTTCACTTCAGAGTGTATTTTGTGGCTTTGCCTTTGGTTTATCTCTTTTTCTTGAGATCAAGACCATAACCTGAAACTGTCTGGGACAGAAAACACATCTTGGTCACAAGTACAGTTATTGAGTAAATTTTATTTTTTGATAAGTTAGAGATTTTCCAATGTGGATGAAGGAATGGGATTCCCTATTGCAAGTCAATGACTTATCATAGAAGAAGAAAAAATACAGTTAATATATTTTGATGCATTAAAAATGGATTTTTAGTATTGCTCTTGAATTCTATTAAACTTTTTTCTTTGATTGGCATTCCAAAGATAAGATGATGGCTTTTTGATTCTCAAACCTACTGAAATCAATTTACTTCAATGTTTTTAACCTTTCTTTTTCACTTAAGATGTATGGTATGAATGTTGAGGTGAGGTATTTCTCCTTGCTATAAAATATTTTGGCAGTTTGTCCACTCTTTTGCATTTGTTTTTGCAGAGACACAGTTATTCTTTTGACAGGTATTAAGGTTCCATGTACACCTGCAGTATAGCAAGGATGTATATTCACAGCCCTAAAGGTCCTTTTAATATGGTCTAAGATAAGTACAAAATGTATTTTTAAAAAAATCTCTTTTAGCATATACCTATGATTTCTAGCTATCTATAAATTCTTGCTCTGAACTTTCTTAACATAGGTTTGTGTACATCTATATCATACATACAGATATCTGTGTGAGAGTATTTACATATATCTATCTTTATGCGTCTATCTGAATCAGATTTTTTCTTGGAGGATTTATTTTTCCCTATTTTAGAAGAAACTATATTCCAGAAGGGCTCCATGTTATGAAGTTTGTGAGTAAACTTCCATATCCTAAGTATTCTTCTTTAGCATGAAGGCATCAGCTACCTTGCTGTGTATTCAATCAGATATTAATGATTAAGCACTGTGTGAAACATCACCACTGCAAACCAACCACGGTATTTCAGTCTGGCTAAAATGAATGAATTTTCAGTTTTGGCCAAACAAAGATCAATTAAATTAAGCTGGATATGAACAACATTCCTTGCCCAGAGGAAAAGTAAAAACTTGCCTCCCTATTTCCATTTAATAGTACTGCAGAGCCACAGTATTTAAATATATTTCTGGCCATATTCCTTCCTGCTTAGGACAGCTACTGAAAGAATTTGCTGTTCATCAAAAGCTGAAAAAATATTTATAGGTGGATAACTAATTTCTAATTTTTATGCTGAATTTGCACAAAACAAAACCTTGCACAGCTGCTCTTTGGAAGATAAAAAGGATTCAAATTGCTGTAGCAAAATTGTGAGCAGAAATGTTTTCAGATTTTCAGGAAATCAAATTGCATGGGGAAAGGGCAAGCTTTTTTTTTCTCTTCCTCTGCATTTTTTGCCTCTAGAAATATTTTATCCTTTACTTATACCTAATTGATTAACTCTTATGCATGGGTAGAGTATTTTTGCTACTGTAAAATGTGTAGCATGAAAAATAAATAAAGAAGTTCACCTTGTAATCACAGAAGAGACATCCAGAGTGAGGACTTAGCTAAGGTAACAATTAGGAAGGCTCACAGTTGTTTTGATAGTGATCCTGGTTTTCTGTCCACAATTTAATTTATTTACCTAGGCAATTCTAAAAATGTCCATCAGCTTACAGCAATGGGTCACACAGCCTTCTTTGAAGTAAACTTGGGTGTGTAATAAAGCTAATATATAAGTATTTGCCATAGAAAAAAAAATTTCATAGTTAAAATAAACAGATATGCTATCAAAGAAGTGTTTTACCTAAGGAAAAACGGCCAATGCCTACAAGCAGAAAATAAGAGAACTAAGAGGGAAAACCAGATTTTATTTAAAGGAGTTGAGATGCCTTTTTTCTGCACAGGATCTATGCAAAATATTATTTGAAATATTGAATTTTCTTCAAAATTGCTACCCGATTCTGAAATGAATGTAAGGCTAAGCTGAGTTTCTCCTCAGATTCTCCAAATCACTCATCATCTAGATTTTCCGGTGTCAGCATGATGGGGACCATTTCAGGCATTTCTTCTTTCTGCTTGATTTACCAGGAGATGTGTCATGAGATTCACCTGGCCTGCAGATGGGATCTGAAGAGGCGGAGGAGGACAGTGACATGGCTTCTAGCAGTCAGTCATTCATTATATAGAAATACCCTTCCAAAAATCCGTGCCTGCCTCAGGTGAAATAGATGTCAAATTTGCCTGAAGGACATGGATCAAAGAGTACTGCACACATCAAACCAGCCCACAGCTGAATGGCCCTTTTTCCTACCGAAGCAAAATTTCTCCTTGTGTGGGTGTTGCATAAAATACATATTTTAATCAGCTTAAAATGTATTTTAATTATTTGCACTGTGATCTCACAAATTCCTCGACAGAAGAAAAATAAATATTGTATGTGTCAGTGTTGGACCAATTCTTGTTTTCTTTTTTTAACTGGTCAATGAATTGTTTGGCAAAAGCTTGTACACTTTAACTATTGTTTCACTAACAATTCTGCCTATTAGAAAAAAAAAAATGTTCTGTGATGAGATTCTGTGTTCAGCAAAGCTGGTTTTACCTACTTATTACCAGCAACTCATTTCTTTCAATTCTGTTGAGTTTTCCAGGTTCCTTGGACATGATAGTAAAGGGAAGTTTATTCCCTCACACTTTCAGCAACTGGATTCCAGATTTACCAGTTGAATGTTTCAGGAGATCTATTCTGTTAAAAAATTCTAAGTTTGGCTTGGTAATACACCTAAGGTGGGCTGAATACTCATACTATTTTCCTGTTCTTAAAAGCAAGCTTTTCCTCAGCCTCAGCCAGGTTACCAGGCAGGTAAAATCTCAAGCATGATAACTTTATCCAAAATAGGTCTGCTAAAGGATACTAACTTGAGTACCTTGCTCCTAGAGCAGGTCCTATTTCATCCATGTTCTTCTGTTGCTTGCCAACATAGGACAACTCTATGCCACACCTGCCTTCTAATGCAGCATTTTCAGAAAAGTTCAGGTCATAATAAACAAAGTCTTGGATCAGATGTATAAAACTCAATTTCTCTTTTCCTCTGGATGTCTAAAAAAAACCCCCAAAATGCCTAAACATATCTATATTGCATCACAAAGAGTGCAAGAGGTGTATTGGATCATCTCTTGCCCTGTTTCCCATTTTAAACAGATTTAGAATGGCTTTCCTGGTAAGAGGCTGCCAGACATAACATTGAATCTACTTCTTACTGCAAATATTTAATTGTTCAGAGATATTGGATTTACTATCTTGCAAAACAATATAAATTTTTAACTAGCTTGAAGTGCCTTTTGCCAAGTCCTTTATTGCACAGCACTGATTTTTTTTTTTTTTTTTTCCCTCATGACGTTAGAAAAATCAGGAACCATAGACCTCAAAAGCTTCATGCAAAAACTTCATGGTTCTTTCTCTAGAAATAGAGATAATTTTTTTTGGTGGCAACAGACATCAGAACACCCATGACTATTTTTGATACTTGTTGAAAAAAATAACAGTGAATGTGAGAAAAGTCTGTCCTAAAGCATTTCTTCTGGTATCTTGAGAGGATTTTTTTTCCCATTTATATTCTCATGGCCATTTCAACCAGTCATGCTTATAGTTCCATTGAACAAACAGAAAAAAAAAAAATTCTGATGCTGCATTTTGCCAGTTTACAATGTCCTGTTCACTTCTGCCAAGTAGGGGACATATGAGAAAAATAGCTAGGTTCCTTGATTCCTCCAATAAAGTCTCTTTTAAAATGAAGAATTATAAGTAGAGAAGTTGTTTATTGCGTTTAGAATGCTACTCATGTATTGGAAGTAGAAAATACTCCTTTCCTGAATTAGATAAATGGTTCAAAGGGGAAGCTTTGAGGACTTCCAAACCTACAACTCTGAGTGATTGGAAGGTAGGAAGGCTCTGCACAAGAGAGACCTGGAACAGTTGGATAGATGGGCCAAATCCAACAGCATGAAGTTTAACAAGTCCAAGTGCTGGCTCCTGCACTGTGCCACAACAGCCCCTGCAGTGCTACAGGCTGGGGACACAGTGGCTGCACAGTGCCCAGGCAGGAAGGGACCTGGGGGTGCTGGCTGGCTGCTGACTGAGCATGAGCCAGCTCTGTGCCCTGGTGGCCAAGGAGGCCAATGGCCCCTGGCCTGTACCAGGAATGGTGTGGCCAGCAGGAGCAGGGAGGTCATTCTGCCCCTGTACTGGGCACTGGTGAGGCCACACCTGGAGTGCTGTGCCCAGTTCTGGGCCCTCAGTTTGGGAAGGACATTGAGACACTTGAGCACGTCCAGAGGAGGCAACAAGGTTGGTGAGGGGCTGGGAACACAAACCCTGTGAGGAACAGCTGAGGGAGCTGGGGGTGTTTAGCCTGGAGAAAAGGAGACTCAGGGGTGACCTCACCACTCTCTACACCTCCCTGAAAGGAGGGTGCAGCCAGGTGGGGATCAGTGTCTCCTCCCAGGCAACAACTGACAGAACGAGAAGACACAGTTTTAAGCTGCACCAAGGGAAATATAGGTTGAATATTAGGGAAAAAAAAATTTACAGGAAGGATGGTAAAGTACTGGAATTGTCTGCCCAGGGATGTGGTGGAGCCACCATCCCTGGATGTGTTTAAAAAAAGATTGGATGCGGCACTCAATGCCATGGTTTTGTTGAGGTGTTAGGGCACGGATTGGACTTGATGGTCTTAAAAGTCCCTTCCAACCTAGTGATTCTGTGATTAAAACCCAAAGGATTATTTCCAGCTAAGAGTGCTACCAGCATTGTGAAAATCCCAGTTTCACACCACATTTCCCCAAGTTAGCACAAGAAATATTTTAATTCTCTAAGATTTGGAGAATTTTATTCTCAATCAATGAAGATAGCTGAAATAAAGGGTTTCAGACATAGATTTTGTTATGACTTCTTCTTTTGTAACCACTTATCTCAGTGTAGGCGATCTTAAGAGTTAATGTGGGGTGTCTTAAAAAATATATTTTAATATCAAATAAGCACTTTGTATTCATGCTTGATGTATTGTCCTTCTGGAAATTTCAGCATTCTGATAATTTTGAGGCCAGGACTAAAAAGATGGACTTTTCAGTCTCGCCTCTCCCAAGGAAAGATAAAAGATGTGTCAGTGGCACACCCAGTGTCCCTAGCCTTGCAGTCCCCTTGGAGAAGCCTGGATGTGAAAGCTGGAAGCACTTTGTTACAGGGGCAAGAGTCTCATTATGCCCTAGATTAGATTGCAGTTTGTTTTTTGCACAAGCGTGTGAGGACATGTCTGCCAGGTATTTCCTATATAGCATTGACCATGACTTTTCCAAGGATTAGATGAACAAAAAGGAAAACCTTGTATTTCCTGAATTTAATTTTGTGGAGCTTAGCCATGGTTCACTGTCTGACCTTATGTTTACAGGATTTTATTATATGAAAGCACTACCCTTAGGAAAAAGTCTTAACAGAATTTAATAGAGATTAATCCAAATGGCCTAAATGAATTATTCTAGCAAGTCCTAATCTAGAAGAATATATATTTTTTTTTCATGAGTGTTCTTGAACCAGAAGAATCCTTTGTAAAGCATAGGAGAAAACTGTGTAGATTTGAGCATTGTAGACACATGTGCACATGTAGGAGAGCTTGCAGATTTGACATAGGATAATTAATGTCAGGTAGCAGAATGTAACAAGGTACTGTTTCAAAGAAGCAGTTGCATACTTTAAATACTGTAACATATTTAAATAACCATGAATATTGCAGTTCATGATCTTGGAGCATAAAGCTGTAGAAATCTATGTATCTATATATAATGTTACAGAAAGTAGTAACAGCAGTAGTAGCAATCTAGGAAAATTAAATGTGTTCAAATAAATATTAGAATAAACACAAACTTAAAGCAAAAGGTAGTTTTGTAGCTAAGCAATTATTTGGTTTACCCCTTACTGCTTGAAAAATATTTTTGGTTGGTAAGGTGCCATGAGAATTAGAAAGGGGCTGTAGAGAGGGATCTGATGATACCCTGCACCCTCTCTGTCAACATGAGATCTTATGCTATGTGTGTTTGTATCTTATGAAATATCCCATCCTTAATGAAGTATTTCAATTTCAGTCAAATGTCAAAAATTGAAAAAGAAAAATGTGCTCAACATTTTATAGATCTTTTCATTAATTAACATATTGCTGCAATACAAAATGCTTCTACATGATGCAAAGTAGGTCTAAGTTGAATAAATTAACAGTGATGCCAAAATATATGAAAACCAGGATATAATAATAGCAAAAAGGAATTACTTAAGATAGTGGTAGTTCATTTTTAATACAGACAAGCATTGACACCCAGTTTTAAATTTTAAATGGGTATGAAGAGAATCTAGTATCATTTTAATGATAGCTGTCCTACATTCCAAGGAATCTTAAAACACCAAAAGCAAAGCTAGCTGACAGTAGGCAAATATTTTCCCAGAACAGCTTACTGGTGACGATACTGGAGGCCTGAATGGTAGAAGGTGATGGATGAGCTTGTTTCTTGCCATCCCAAAGCCAAAATCAGTGGGTTTGACTTCATCTGCACAGTATCACATCCAAGCTTGTGGGTGGAGGAGGAGAAACTTGTGCAGGCAATCTGGCAGGGAAAGAGAGGGATGACAGTGAGATGTACATATGCTGCCCACTGCCAAGGCAGCATTTCTTCTGCTCTCCTTTGGATGAGAGGCTTTGATCATAAACATTCCCCTGGGGTTCCTGGGAAAGAAGCTTGGAGAAAGGTGCCCAGATGTTGTCTCTCTTCTCCCTTCTGGTCTGACCCTGCCTATAGCTGCCACTGCACCCTCCTCCATGAGAACATTGCTAGAATATCCTCCTGAAAAGGGGAAAATTGCAGAATGGCACTGAAAAATACGATTTCATATTCATATCCAGAGATAAGGGGAACTAGAGTTGTTTCTTCTCCAGTTGATCCAGGTTTAATACAAATCCTTTTTTCTTGTTTCTTTAGGGAGGTGTTTTGTTTTTGTCTTGGTTTTTTTTGTTTCTTCCAGCACATTAGTGGGTAATACTATATTGAAGTAGGATGCTGGAAACAGGATAGTTAAGTGAAAGCATGAAAACAATAACTGTTCCATGTGCTTGCTAAAATGACTGGAAAATTCATATTACATGGAGTTTAGCAAGGCTTTAAGTTTTATTTAATAGAGAATTTTGGATTCATAATTTATTAATTGTTTTGGTTTTTGTTTTCTTTTTTTTTTTTTTTTTTAAATACTTGTTCAATGCATTATTCATAAACTGTTTAGTTCTACATATATATCCAGCCCAGTTTCTGAACAGTTAGGTTTTGGATAAGTGGAATGCATTTTTCATTCAAATTCAGACACTAACCAAAATGCCAATGGAAACCTGTAATAAACTCTTCTAAAAATATCAGATTTAATAAGATTTTATTTACTCTTTTCTTTTAGTGTATAAACCCTTATGAAAAGGTGATAACAGCTCTCTTCAAATATACTTTTCATTTTGTTTTAAGACAGATGGGTCAGTTTTGACCTTTCCACAATTCTTGTTAGGATCTATTGTTCTGCCAACTTTGGCATTGCTGATGCCCAGTTTATTACCAGAAGTCCAAAGAGACAATAGAATCTTTCTACCTTTGTTATGTATAAAAATTTCAATCTTCCTATTTAATATTTTTTCACAAGATGTTGATTTTTTTCACTTTGCCTACCCTGCCATACAATGTACTTTTTTTCTTTTTTTTTTCTTTTTCAATGCAAGTCAGATGTTGTGCTTTTGTTGCTACATGGACATATAATTTCAATAAAAGTGAGTTAAAGTAAGTTTTGTATGCACTTTGTGTCACTCTGCATGATGTTCCTCATGAAACAGGAAAGCTGGACAAGTGGGTCAGCTTTGAAGAGACAGAGGGTGGTAGGAGAAAGAGTGGCCAAAAGTGTTAATTCCTTCCTGGTGTAAATCAGCACAATTTGTGCAAAACCATGAACAAAAATATGAGAAAATATCAAAATCCTGAGGCTGAACAAAGTGGCTTTGAATACACGTATTTATTAACTGTCTTGTATTCATCAGTATGTAGGCAGTAATATGAGTAATGTGAATTGCTGAGAGAAGCTGAGCATTTTTTTTTTTGGTAGGTAAGGCATTCAGCATCTGTAAGAGTGAGGTTGTTTAATACTACATGGAAAGATTTATTAATTCCCAAGGATCTCACTAATCCTTACAGGACTAGGTACGTGTTAATACCAGGACTAGAGAACTGTCACTGTTTAGCAGCTGGCTTAAATGACCTCACTCAAATTGTATTCAGAACTCTGTGTCCAAGTTTTCCAAAGCAGAATCTGCCTTCTTGAGTGGAAGCCTAATCTTGTTTAATTTCATGGAACAATTAGCATTGGCAAAAGGCTCATCTGCCCCAGTGAGAAACTTCTGTGTTTCACTGTAGATTGTTTCAGGACTTCAACTAATTAGCTCCTATATGAGTGGAGGAAATTCCTGCAAAAAATAATAAAGCTCAAATGACCTTCTTTAGAAGGGACCCCAAAAAGAGTTACTCCCTTAAAGGTATGAAAGCTCTGCAATGGAATATGGAATGAATGACAGAAGCATAGTTCAAGGCAGCAGGCATCAATGACCCATTCTCCAGATCCTTTGCCCCAGAGTTGTGTGATCACCAGTGCTCATTTTGCTGCTATATGATGTGTCAGAGCCAGAGTATGTACCTGAGGACTCTCTATTCCTATTTTACATTTCTATCCTCACACGAGACAAACTTTTTCTTTAACCTAAAGTAACTATACAGAAGCTATACAATAAGGCATATTTTAGATTTCAACTGTAGCATATTATTTAAAAGCGCTAGAGTTGTGAACATTTGTCTTGCTTTGACTTTTTTAAAGGACAAACAACTGACCTAGAAATTGATCCAGTGGAGATGGTACTGAATATCTTCTATCACATTTTCTTTTCACAGTTTGTGCCACTGCTGAGGAGGATTTTTCTGCATGCTCCTGTATTTGACCTAACACAGATATTCCCATGTAAGACATAAGTCCTTTATGAGCACACTTGTCATCTCTCCTAATACATGGAAAGAGCACTGCCATGATTTTAAAAGGGACATAACTCAGAGATATATTTTAACAATTATATATGTAGATTAAATCAGCAGACCTTATTGTTAGCAGCTAAAAAATTCTATACCTCATGCATATGATTTAAAACAGACAAAACAATTCCCCTTCCTCTTCATGTGACTGAGTAGTCAGAGTTGTTCTTGAAAGGGAGGTAAAGCCAACACTTCCATTCTGGCCAGATATTCTCACTCAATATGCATAAATGCTGAATGAAAATAGTAAATAAATTTTATCAAGTTTGATTGTAACCTCACATTTGCAGTGCACCTATTAACAAAAAAAAAAAAAAAAAAAACAATTTTTAGTTTAATTTTCGGGTTTTTTGGACCGNNNAAATCAATTTTAGTCTGATATTCCTGTATTCTGTGACAGTCCAGTGTCAAATAAAAATCATGTTTTAAATATTGGTCAGATGCTGTTCTAAACTGAATACTGACTCTGAGGGCAACTGACCTGAGTTTTCCTTTTTAATTTTCTACTAGGGACTTTTTTTTTGGAGTCTGTCTTGATTAGAAAGAACAAAGACTTCTGGTCCAGTTAGTGGACCTGAAAGTTAACTTGAAATTGAAAAAAATTGTTCTGAAATCTTGCAATGGGATTCTGCCAAAAAAGGATGCCTTTAGTTATACTCTAGTAGTGGCAGCTGTCTTATGTTTTATTTCCTTTAGTGGGTTTTGCATGGGAGTTTATCTAAGCTGATTAGTTGCACTGAAGAGATATAATTTTTCTTCTGTGATTATACTACCTTTCTAAAACCAGTGGAAAAAAAAATAATTGAAAAGTTCATTGTAGTCTTTAAGTCATTATCATGAACAAATATAACTTGTGATAGTTATGTACCTACATGTCTTCAAGGCACTAAAATAATTGTAGCTATCATAACTGTATGCTAAAATATTTTTCTATGTATAGCTTTAGTGAAAGGTGTTTGGTATTACTTACATATAGCACTTCATGCTTAAGTGCATAATAAAACATCCCTTTTTACAACAGTATTAAATGTCAGAATCACATTTTCTTTACTTGTTAGCTCCTTTGATCAGACTTTTCATAGTAATTAAAGAACTGATTTCAGTAGTTCTTTTTAACATGAACTATAATGAAAGGTATTTCAGTTTAGGTAGAAAATGTTCAGTTACAAGATGAAAATGTCCATCATGTAGCCCCTTACAAGTTCTCAAGTTATATTGATTCCTCACATAATCGATTAAGTGTTAGTCAGGATCGAGGATTCTCTATTTATTTTCTTATCCCAGAAATTAAAATAGTTATAGCAGGCACAGTTCATCATTTTGCTGCTGCTGCTGTTTACTGAAAAGTACTGGGGTTTATTTCAAGCTGACTCTTGATACAATGCTGAATTATTCAGAATGGTTAATTACCTCATCCACGGTAGAAGTACCTGGTGCATCTACTGATTGATGCTCATTTGCATTTGGAACTTTAGCTGAAATTGTTTTTGGTGTCTCTGCATTTCCTGCCAATCAGTGGCAGCACAGATCTGTAACTTGGCGTGTATGTGTAACTTGGTTATTTATTTGTTTTAAATAAACTATCTGTTGTCCTTTCCTTTATAGGACTGTTTTTTTCTACCTTCTTCCTATCTCATTAATTCCTCTTAGCATCCTGGGATGCTGATTTTATGCCAATGTTTGGGGATTAATTCCATGACAGGTAATGTTAATGGAAGGTTGTGCTGCCTGGAGCCCTGTCTGTCTGTACATTGCTCAGAGCAGTAGAAGAGCCATGAATTGGGGTGTGATGAAACCAACTCATTCTACTTTGGGCAGCCTGGCTCCCGCAGTGTGAGTGACCCAGGGGTTTGCAGCATTCTAGGGGCCAGGAGCTCAGGCAAGGCTGCAGCACACCAAGGAAATGCACTACAGAGACTTTGCAGTCATGGTTAACACTCTTCTCAAAATAACTGTGGCTTCATAGCTTTTGATTCACAGCTCCCTTTTTCCTGGTTGGCTAAGCATGCAAGCAAAATAGATAGATATTTCAAGAGACACTCTCAGTCACTTTGTCAGTTATTTTTAGAGTTTTATGTCCCCAAAGGCATATGAATATACATCTGAAAGCCTGTTTAGTGTCTCTAGAGTGGTCCTTTATTCCCTGCAAGTGCAGTGGCTCCAACTATGTCAATTCATGGGCAATGCACACAAAAATCACTTGCTGTCCTTTACTTTTCTTAAGGGCATGGAATCCACACTCTTGTCTCAAATATTTGACTGTGCCATTCTAGTAAAAGCTCTATAATAAACTGCTTTATAATGCTTACTAACCTTTCTCTTTTAGGTGCTGGAAAGCTGATATAAGACTGCTTTTTCACAGTATTAGTATTGAAAACATTTAAAATTCATACAAAAATTGTTCACTTTGTCAGGAAAATTTCTGTTAGAAAATAACATATTATTAGAAACTGCCAATTTTCTAAGTGTTTGAAATAAAAATCTTCTGCAATGATGATCAACCAACAGTGATGACATAAATGAAAAAACTCAGTTTCACAAGTTTGGCCAGTTTTCTGCCACCATCACTATCATGCAATTAGCTGCTTCCTTGCCAGCATTGTTTTTGCTAGGACCAATGAGCAATAAGGGGAGCATTGTCTTCACAGAAGGATATTTTTCTAGCACTGCTGTCTTTAACCTATCTGGAAGATCTTCAAGGTCTGCAATTCAAAATTTTGTTCTAACTTTTAAAGCTTTTAGGTTGCTGGTGGTGCATTGCCTCAGTTCTGTTACACATGCTTTAACTTCTGCAATTTGCTTAGTTAGCTGTGAAACCATCACCTTTGAGTCTGGCACATCTGCCAAAATACAGATATGAAAATAATAGTGAAAACTTGCTGTTTAACTAGAGACATTTCTGCACTATACTTAACCATCTACCTAACCTTACTTACTTGCAGTATGATAGATAAAAAAATTAATTTTGATTTGAAAATGGGGAGGGGGAACATTGATTGAAAATATTTTTCATATTATGTGTTAGCTTTTCTTCCCCCAATCTGTTGTATTATACTGGTTAGCTATAGAACGTAAATATCTGGAAATAAGTGCACTTCCTAAAGTTTGCATTAGAAGCCATGTGAAGTTCTATATCTTCACTGCTAGAATGGAGAGTAATCACCTTCAAGTGGCACTTGGATGCAAAACTTTGAAAGAGAACTGAAAGCATTTAGAGCTAATAAAAATGGATAGTTATGTAATTCTAAATAAGAAATTTTACCCTGAGAATTTCTGCTTGCTGACTCTGTAACCACATGCATAAAAACCATTTGCTGTAGTTCATCACGTTTTTTTCATTTACAGTGAATGCATGTGATTAACGCTGTCATTTATAAATGTGAGTCTGGATTGCTTTTAAGGAATAATTACCTACCTGTGCTTTTACATTTTTCTTTCAGTGTTACAGAATAATTTGTCATTAGGAATAATCAGACACTGTTCATTTTCTTCAAGTAAGCTGAATATTTGAAGTAAGTGGTAAATGATTTATGTTATAGCATATCAGAAATTCTTCCCTTCTCTCAGTTTCTGTCATTGACTGCCAGCTCTCTGTAATATATACAAGTGTCTTAACCAGTAAACATAAAGTCTGTGTGTGGAAATGCATTTATGTGCTTATTTGCTGCAGTTAAAAATAAACAAATAAGAAAAAAAAATTAAAAAATTTAAAAAAGTAAAACAAAGATCCAACTACATCAGAGTTTGTGAGTTTAACTATGTAAAAATGCAGCTTCTTGGCATCCTTGTTTTCCTGGGTATTTCAAGTTCTTTTTAAGACTATTTCAAGATATATAAAGGTGAATGATGCAACTTTCAAACCTCAGTGATTCACACCTCTCTGACTTGTGCCTAATGTTATGTATGCATTAGATGTTTAACTGCTGGGCTTTAACTTCTCTGTGTGATGACCTACTGCCATCAAGCTGGGGTTGAGAGTCCTGACTGAAGTTTGTCCTGGTTCAAGGAAGACAAGGTTTCTTGTCTTGTCTCCAAGGAAATTAAAAAGAAACTGCTGATATTTGTTTTTGTGGAACTGGCAGGGGAATTCCCAGTTAAATCCACTCTTGGGTGGGAGATAAGCAGGGCAAGAGCAGCATCAAGGAGCAATTTCTCCAGTGGGTGATAATGACAATCACGTTCTTACCCTGCACTGACCCTGCCTTACTCACAGCAAACTGAAATTCACAATCAGGACACCTATGGACCAGGATATGCACGATACAAACCCCAAATTCACATTATAGCTAAGTGTATAATATTTACATGTCGTTCTCAATCCTGACAGTGTTCCCTGATATGGAAGTCTATGCCTGGGAACAGGTGAAGATGCAGTAAGAAAGTAGAGAAATAGATTTGTGCTGGATAATTTTATTAACTATAATTTTTTATTTTATCCCACTTCAAAATGACTAAGAAAACCTGGTATTTAGGCCAGAAGTTATTTTATGGCATGTTTAAACAAGTTATCATTTGAGTGTAAATTATAAACAGAAATTTCTAATACAAATAACTATGATCTGTACTTTTAATATTGTGATAAAGGAAAGAATTTTGAGTTGAATAAAAGTCATATCAGCATGATATGCATTGCCACAGAGCAAATGTTCATAGGAAAGGAGTATTTTCTGTTAGTATCAAGGATTTCTTTCCAAAGCTGTTAGGTTATGCATGTACCCGGTGTGTTCCTTGTTTGCTGAATGGTGTTGTGTTATCCCTGCAGACAGCTCTGTGATCCAGAAACCCCTGATCAATGACCAGAATGAGACCTTTCAGAAGCATATATGATTTCTTGTACATTTTCTTTGCCCTGAGAAATATGGCTGACTGTAACACACATCCTATTAAATCAGCTTTTAGCTTCTGGCTTGTTGGCAAGCTAAAATCATGTTTGCCAACCGTATCTTCCGATGTGAATGATCAGGCAAGCGCAGACATAGGTAAGTCAGTAAAAGTTTTCTCACTCTCAGGCTACCAAAATGCCCATTCTCCCTGCAGTAATTAGCCAGAGCTGAGCTTCAGGAAGATGTTCATTCCCTGTGTCAGAGATCTGTGCTCACTGCCTAAAAGCAGCCTTGACTAAGCTGCCCTCTGCAGTGTGTGTGAAAGGTCTCCCTTCAGTTTGGGGACTGCTCCTTCCTCCATGACTTGGTGCAATACGTTTCTCCAGCCCCTGTGAATGATATTTTGCATGGGTAGAAACTCAGGGTATACACAAAAAACCCCACAGCACTCTACAAATAGGCAATCTTTTTGCTCTGGGAGACCAGAGCTTGGAGAAAAAAGTTACAGAGAACAGCTATTAAACTTTTATTTTTCACAAAGTCCAAAATAAGGTATCTACGTTTCCCATATGGTGTAGGGAGAATTAAACTCATATGTGTTTTTCTGAAGATTGCAAGCTTGGATATTAGGACCTAAAAAGGCAGGGTTTAATCACTAAAATATGAATTTATTTCATTACCTAGTAAATCACTAAAACAAGTGGCACATGGGAGTTAAATAGAATAATTTGTTATTGTTCAGTATAGTCATCAGTCTAGATCCCAGAGGACCTAGTAAAAAAAATATTTAGTCCTATGTAGGAGACTATTTCTCTTCACAAAATTATTTTAGTGTGGGCAGATTTATTTGGGAGCTAAGTCTGTGCTCCAGATTTTTTATGTGTTTTCTTGATCATTTCTTGAACTGTTGTAGGACCTACTGCTGAAACTTTATCTCCAGGATGACTGAGACATCCTCTCGTGTCCGTGATGGTTCACTCAGTTAAAAGCTGTTCTGCTCTGTGGAACAGACTCCAAAAGACACAGCCATGCACTCCTCAAGGGCTCCTGGAAATATTATTATCTTTAGTTATCTATGAATGAGAGAATGACAGAAGAGCAGGGGGGAACTTCTGTGCTGATTAAAGCTCAAGTGCTCTGTCTTCTGTGACTGCTGCTTTGGAATATATTAAAAATGACTTTTGAAAAAAAAAAAAATAATTTCAAGGTAACAAATCAATACTTTCAGTTAAGTCAGGCCTCACTTCTGGATGAGTGACACATGTTAGGGCAGTACATGAATAATAATTTTCATGAGTAATTTCTAGGGCACACTGCAGTGACTACTTTTAAGTCAGTATATAATTATCAGTTGAATGCTACTGTAATTTTTATTTCTGAAGAGAATGGAGGAGGGGAGGAGGAGACAAACTCTTTGTCCAAGAGCACATCTACTAATCTATCAATAAAATTCAATGCATTGATTCTACTGGAGACAGATAATTTATCAAAATTGGTGTGTCTGTATATGCATACATATTTTACAGGTATGTCTGTGCATATAGATTTAGCAACTTCTTTATAAGTGAGTTTCATAACAGACCAACATCTTTAGAGAAAACAAACACTTGTAGAGCTTGACACACAAGGCATGCTGGTAGGACTGGCAAGGGACTGCTCAAGTAGGAGTAAATGTGGGAAGAAGTGGAGAAAATGAAAGAGTTCAGAACATCAACAAAGATAAGCAAGTTCAGAGTCTTTCAGAGGTGAGGATAAAAAGCTTCAAATAAATGCAAACTATGGGGGACTGTGTGTGTGGGGGCGTAATGATAGAAGTGAGGAGTTACATTGTGAAAACATGTAAAAGGGATGCTCACAGGGATTACTGGAGCCAGGACAGAATTATGTTCATTCTTCACCCTTTGGGTGAAATTCCCACACTTCTGTGTGGAAATCAAATGGATAAAATATAAAGTATTGTGAATATGACTAGGCTAGGCAACACCTGATTTGGTTCTTTGCAATTTTTTTTTGGTGTTAATTTAATTTCAACACAGCTTAGAGTTCTGGGTTTAAAGTTCAATCTGTTTTTTATAAGAAGCATGAGGTAAATATCTGGATTCTTGTAGATGCATTACTTCTGTCCTCCTTATATTGCAATATTTTGATGGAAAAATAATATATACTGCTCAAAAAAAGGAAAAAAAAAACCCCTTAACAGTGATATAGAGACCTTCCTTGCCTCTTTGAGACTAATACAGACCATTTGGAAAAATCAGCAGAGCTTGTCCAGGGTATCAGTCAGCATCTCATCTCAATTATATCCTTCAGTGCTCCTTCAAAAGGCAGAGCATGTGCTTGGTATCTAAAAGGTAGAGAATAGTTTCAAATTGGAGGAATGGACCAACACTTTCTCTATGAGAAATCCAGCTCCCCACATAATACATTGCACTAAAATTCCATTTTTCAAACCTCTTTTTTATTTATTTCTATTTATGAAATTCGAAAGAAGTGAAATGGAAATATTTTTCCTCTTCTTTTTTTTTTTTATTGGCCAATATTTTTCTATTTAAAGGTAGTTTGCAATCCTTTCATGATCTTTGTTGTTCAGAATTTTTTAATAGTTTTACCAATCTGTATTAAATAATCTGTGTAACTCAATTTCCAGCAACCTTAGCCACCATTTTTAGTTTGAGGTTAAGTAGAACTAACACCCCTTTATGAGATTTTCTCCTATATTGGTTTACTTTCTGAAAGATGAATTACACATGCAAATTTACACTTCATTTCTTTCTGGTTTGCTTTATGAAAAAGTCATAAAGTACTGTTATTCTTGCACCTAAGTTTTGAGGGCATTTTTAGATGTGACTGAGACAAATGTTTATGCAAGAGACTAACTTTAGTTTCTGTAGCTTCATTCACACACTAAAATAGGCTGTGATCTGAGTAGTTACTTGGGTTGTTTGCTGCATAATGATGGATATTCCACTCCTTAAATTCTATATTCACACACTTAAACAGGAGAATATAAAATCTTTATTTGCTCTAGTTGAAGTTTTAATAAAAGCTAATTCAGTTTATATTAATTTAGTTTTTACTTAAGTGGTATGTCATTTTGTGTTGGGCCACAAAATAGACCAGAGGATTTTAAAGCTGCAAATGGGGCACAAGGTATTGGTGTCACACTGAGAATCACTTTTGGGGACTTTGTGTACCCAGAGTGCACAGTCAGAGTTCATAAACAAAATGTTTACTGGACTGCCCTCTCTAGAAGAGTTTAAAGGATTTTTTTTTCCCAACAGTAATTTAATTTTTGACAAGCTAACCTTATTCATCAGTTCTTTTCCCTGGAAGATCTTTATCCTGTGTTACTGTAAAAAGAAACAGATTTATTTTACTTTATATTCAAAAGCATGTAGCTCTGTTAGATTACATGCAAATGAATGAATCAAGGGCTCGCTCTCACTCCCCTGGAACAAACTGAATAGATGCCTTTGAATTTAAAAAGGGCAAGACTACGTTTTAAAAATAATAATTCCTGGATTTTGTCATCATGAATGGTTTTAAAATATGGTTTTTTTTGCAGGCCAATCACTTTTGATTATTTTATCTTAAGATGAACAGTTCAGGTTCAGGAAAGAAAGAGGTAGGTTCAAATGATGAAACTGAATGGATATCTAACAAAAATACTCAAGTCAAAACTGTTTTACATTGGAATACCCTTGAAAATTCCAAATCCTTCACATTGTTTCATTTTTTCCTGTTATCTGCAAAATAATATGTTTTCAAAGTTTTTTTCTTTTTACTGTGCCCCTGCATTTTTAGATTGTAGTTGTGTATGATTTTGGATTACCATGTTGAAAGTTCTTCTCAGCCAGCCAAACATGGATGTTATGGAAACATGGAAACAAACATGGAAAGTTATTCACTTTAACTTTAATACTCAACATAAGCAAGAATATGAGCAGGCTTAGATAAATGTCTTATAAGTGCTCTGATAAGCCAGATATTACACTTCAACTACCGAAAAAAAACCCCTCTTTAGAGTGTGTTTTTCATGCTGAAAATTAAAATTCACTGAAATGCAGAGAAGAAATTACCATAAAACCAAACATTCTTTTGCTGGTATCACACAAGTATGTCTTTGGGCAGCTGTTCTTGGTTTGTTATTTTAGCCCACACCACATGGACTGAGAAACATTAACACTGAGAAATATTTACAAAGGAAAACAATGCAATTCTTGTATTTTGGGCTGAAGGTGTCTTCAGTGTGGAGACACTAGAGACTGGGAAAGTATCCTGGATAAGTTTCTCTGTGTGCATTCCTGGATTTCCTCCAAAGGCCACCGTGGTGGATTCAGTGGACCTTTGGCCTGCTTTGGTAAAAATGCTCTTAGTTATACTTTATTAAGAGACAGAGCCAAAGGTCCTCCACTGTGTTCAAGCACCAAGGGCTGTGGATGCTGTTGTGGTTCAAGCCCATACTCCTGCTCCCAGTGATATCACAGAATGTGGGAATTCTCAGGTGGCATTTCTGCCATTTGGTGGGACATGCACACAGAGTGACCTGTCAGTAGAATCTGTACCTCTCCAAACACCAAGATGCTGCATTCTCTGTCATGCTTTATGAATGGCTTCAAATTTTGTGTGAATCAGTTATATAGTACCTTGTCCTATCTGTGCTCATCTCAGTAAATAAAACAGAAATTTGAAAGAATACTGAGATGATGTTTGAGGACTTGAAAGCATCAAATGCAAGCAGCTTTTTTAACATGTAGAAAACACTGATCTCTTTTTATGCTTGTTATTCATTCTGAATCCTTTCAAATGTCTCACTTGAACATCATGAAAGTGAACATATTGAACTTGACTTAACAAGTGCCACCATGCCACAATACCCATTTTACACATACTTGAGTTACAAGCAAATGTCACCTTGGGTCTTATGTGTTCTACAAATCCTCCATGATCACGACATATATATGTCAGAATTTAACTCTGGCACTGCTACCACCTTTCTTGATGTATTCATTCCTTTCTCTGATTTGTGTAACTGCAGAATCACACTTTGGAGAGCACCTACATGAAGTACAACTCTGTGCTTTGATTATGTCCCCATAACATTTTACAATGAAAATTGATGGCATTAGTTATTCCATTTCCAAACCAGCTCCTATTTAAGTATAACCCAGATCTTAAAATAAAATGTCTGGCTTAACAATCCATATTAGTTTATATGCATATGGATTTTTTTATTTTTTTTTTCATAAAATATAGATACTTCAGAGGGGCTTCCTTCATCCTTTTTGTTCCATTATAAAAATGCAACTCTGTGAAGTCAAAGTGAGCTACAGAAGCATTTGGCAATCCCTGGCATCAGAGATATTTTAATCAGAAACATCTTTTTGAAGTCTCTGCTATCAAAGGAAATGGTCTTTTATCTCATCTTACCTCCATACATAAAATTTCCAGCAGTGATCGATAGAAGAAAATTTGTGTAGGTCCTTCCAGTGTCCCTGAGGAAGCATCTCTTAGTTCACACCATAGGAAATGTTGCAATCAAAATGTGACTGCCATAAAAATGTGATGCCAGACTACTTTCAGGCTTTTAGAACATCTCAATATGAACTGAAGTATTAAAAAATAGGGATATAAAGTTCTTAAATTATGTCTATATACTACAGATACCCCCTCCCTTCTGTAGCTTGTGAACATACGTAACACAGGAAATACATGAAACATGTAAGATATAAACCCAAGAATTTATTACAAATATTTTAACTGAAATATTAATATTCTACTGAAATAATTATAACTAGTTCAGAAAAAATAACAAGTGAACAAGTAAGAACATATTCCAGAACATACAGTTTATATACTGAATATACGTCAGAAACTTATCTTGTACCCCTTCTCCTGGTGCTGTGCTCATCCTTCTCCATCTCTGGGCCATAATGTTGGGGGTTTCATGCTGGTAGACAGCAACTTGAAGGGAACACATGAGGTTCTTCACCATGAGGCACATGATGTACATGTCAAGGAATTGTTCTTCCTCCCTTCAGGATAAACTAAGGATCACTTTCTGATGCTCGTTAACTTGCTTTTGCACCTACCTCCTTCTTCATTTGTCCTCTACATTCCAGCCAAAGTTACTGTACATGTTGCCTTGTATATATGTTGATATGAGTTCTTTGTTCCCTTTGCTGTCCCAAAAGCCAGGTGTGTCCAGGTCTCGGTGTGCAGGGGAGTTGTTTGCAGCCAAGGGATCTCCCATGCCTACGCTCCTCTGTGCTGGGAGCTCTCCATGTCCCAAGGCTGATCTCCTGTGTTTCTCTTCACTACCTCACTGCATCAGAGCCTTTAACATCCCACACTATGCAGAATAACTCACTGTTGCTGCAGGCTGCAGTTTTTGGACATTTGTAGAGCTTGTGGGTAGCACGGGGAAGGCGGAGGACAGCACTAACGTAGCAGAGTGCCACGAGTTGTGGTGTAGGAACCGAAAAGAAGCTGCATGCCTGGGGTACTTAGTGTGCATTTTTGTGATACAGCTTCATGGCCCAGTGCTTGGGTGTCATCAGCCCATACACCAGGCAAAACTGCATTGAAAGTCTGGCAGATATTGTAATGGAGGGCAGCACAAAAAGGCTGAGGGGAGCTGCTGCAGGCATTGTGCACAGAGAGTCTGTAACCAAAGAGAGGTAAAGGAGTGTCGCTGTGGGACAGGCAAGGACACACACAAACACACTTTCTTGTGAGAAGGCTAAAAACTATTTATTAAAACATCTGACTCCATATTTATAGTATTTCCACACAGACCAGGGATTGGAGGAGAAGTTGGACACCTCTCCCATCCCATTGGCCAAGACAACTGCCCATTAGTTGTTTTTCATAGCAAGAGAAAGGTGTGAAAGAGAAAGGTTTTCAACAACCTCATCTTAACATAAACATGCTTCTAATTATAACACTCGTGTGTGAGAAAGAACTCAGGACTATGAAAACACTGAGTTAGAAAGTGCATCAGGAAAGCTTGAAAATTCAGGGCGACAAAGGTGCAGACTCCACTCCAGAGTACTTACACAAAAGAATGTACAGCACACATTCACATTATTATTATATAATTTTACATTAAAAATGATCATAAACACTAAGACATTTATGTCAAGGCAAGACTTAATTTTGCAGTCTCAGTGACGTATACAAAGACTGAAACAAGAGAAGACTGAGAGAAAAGGATGAGCTTAGACTCAGTGTTTGAGTGGAAAACATTAATGCTGTGATTTACCAGTATCTGGTCTTTAAGGTTAGCTTCTTAAGCATGTGTTTTCTTAGTTTCTCTCTCTCAATTTTTTTCACTTTTTTTTCCCATCAGCAATTAAAGGACATATACTGGCTTTGAAACCCCTACTGTATACTGAAAACCGGAAATCTTTAAGAATACTTTAAAAGTAACTTGAATGACCAATACTTTTAGAGATCACAGTGATTCTTGTAAGGTTTTAACCTCTTGTGTAACTAGGGATGGCATACAATATGTGTTATTGCATTTGGATAATAAGGAATTATTTAACAGAATAATTTAACAAAAAACTGAAAGTAAAAAAGTAAAATTATTGATCTAATACAGAATTATAAAAGATAGGAAACAATGTCTAATCTCAAATTATTCTTTTGACTAAGCAAGATTCTAAGATCCTTCAAATTGGTGATCTCAAGGAAAGGGAACAAATTAAGTGACTATTTTACCTTCAGTTTTAATCCGATTATATCCTTCGGTATACTCTTAGTATTGTTTTAGTTTTAAATATTGATAGACATCCTATTGATTTGGAATTAAACACTGCTGCTTAAAAAAAAAATAAAATCATAGCTTTGTCTTAGTCTGGAAAACATGGCTGATATTAAGATTGCGTTGTTTATAAAACAACATTTTGATTTAGAAAAAGTGGAAGGAAACAGCACAAATTACAATTCTTTCTTTCAGTCTTGAGCACTTCTACCTGCTAAAGCCAACTAAAATGTTCCCCTTTACCTGCAGGAAGCTAAAGTGGAGTTAGGGCTGCAATGTTTTTGTGCAGCCTTTCTTTCATCTGTCACATAAGTAACTGTGTCAGTGATACCTGAACAGGAAACTACATCCCAAGTAAACACCCACATTTTATCAAAATCATGAAGAAGAAAAAATTTGAGAAGGCTCATGATCTGTCTCACTCTCAACTTCCGGACTTGTAATTTGAGCAATTCTGCTGCAGACAACCTCTTTTCCTAAGACGATATGAAATGAATGTTTGGGATGTTTGTTTAAAACCTTCTTCTATGTGTTGCAAGATAGCTTCAATTACAGAATCAAAAGCTTTTGCTGCTGTAATGTACTTCATTTTGTCTAGCTCTTGACAGTAATTCTGCAGCTATCTTTCTAAGACGGGCGGTCAGTGCTTCAGAACAAACATTTGCCTCTTAGCTACACTGAGGGAGCAGAACAGTTTAAGATAATTTGCTGAAAATATTATGACAAATGGGGCTGGTGATTACTTCACTGGAGAATATCAGTATTTTAGGGCCAATGTAAAGTGAAGACTGCTGAAGATCCCCTGTATAAACCACCTGCATTTCGTTTCAGACATAAATGAGAAATCTTTATCAATCAGGTGAAGCTCGCAAACACATTTGCCTCTTCTATTTGAGAACAGCAAGAAATGGCAAATGAGAGTTGTAAGGCATTTACTGGCCTTTTGAATGTGTGATAATGTAACATTTATTTCATATTTGCTTTTCTTTCACAAAACTCTGGGAATAAACTTCCATAGTATCTGCATGGTACCTGCTATCTGCGAGGATGTAACGCTGTAACAATGGTTTGTGTCCTGAAATCAGAGAAGCCTTTGTGACTTTCACTTGAGAAGGAGGCTCTATTTCAGATCTGTAACAAATTTTCTCTCTCTACATCAGCCATAGAGGGTGATATGCAACATGTACTTCATGGGATCTTCCTGGTCTTGTTAAAAAATTATTGATGTTTTGCCAAATGGTGGGGAATTAAATAAGGTAGACTAGAAAGGACTCATAGAGTCAGGATTCTTGATGTTGGAAAAAACCCTCTAAGATCATTGAACCTGACCATTAACCCAGCACTGCCAAACCCACCACTTAACCATGACCCTAAGTGTCACATATCCATGTATTTTAAATATCACCTTGAATGGTGACTCCACCACATCCCCAGCCTCTTCCAATCCTTGACAACCCTTTCAGTGACAATTTTTTTCCTAACATCCAATCTAAACCTCTGTTGCAATTTGGTGCTTTTTCCTCTTATTCTATACTTCATAACTTTACTTTTAATTTAAAAATGTTTATTTTTTATAAATAAGAAAGTGATAGAAGTCCAATTTTAAAAGAGAAATACTCTTAACCAAAATAGTTTTAATCAATTTACCTGCAATGAAATAATGACATATTGGAGAACAGTATTTTGCTGCTTCGTTGTGGTATAACTTTATATTTGCATACTCCTTTCCTTTCTATGTTGTTTAAAATACCTCCCTTTTAACTGTGGCTCTTCTGTTACCTTTGCACTTTAAAACCAGGTTCTGCTCAAATTGAACCAGCTCAAAGACCTGAGTTCTGCAGCTCTTACTGAGCACCTGAAACACTGGAATGGAAAACTTCAGCTTGGACTGTGTATCTGCTTTTTAAGTTACATTCTAGCTTAGGTTTATTAATAGCTTATGTTTATTCCCTCTTGTGCTATATATGATCAAAAAAGTTTCTCATTAAAGTGTGACAGTGCTTTATATTGCCTGTACATAAAACCTCCATGGTTATTATACAAAAAGAAAAGGCAAATGACAGTTGGTGTCAACACTAAACAGCTTAGGGAAAACTATTTCCTCAATATGTATGTAATTTAATTGAAAAGCAATATTTCATGAATATTAGAAAGTGGGGCTTTATTAAAAATGGCAAGGAAAGTGAAAGCATGACTGTTTAGAGTAACAAGCAGCACAAATTTATTCATTCAATACATCACTGAATTATTTAAAACTCAGCAAAGCACAAGGTCATGGAATAATTTTGGCAAGTACGCACTTTTGCATGATGCATTTCCATAATTCCACTACATCCATAAAGTTAATCACAGCTTTGGCATGCAAGCCTGCTTTATGTACAAAGCTGAGCCAGAGAAAGGCTCTGAATTAAAACTTAGGCACAAACCAAACAACTGACACTACAAATGATTTGTGCTAGTTGAAAGCAGATGTGAACTCCATAATGCTAGCAATTCTTACAAATATTTCATTTACTAAATCCCATATTTACTTGCAATACACATTTACGAGTGGAAATCTGTCATTGGTCTGGAGACACATCAGAATTAGTGTGCACACACACATTTTGATGCCACAAGTCTTCTTGAGGACACAATCATTCCATAACAAGTGAGAGCTGACAGGAGTTGTCCTTTGGACCATAGGGAAGAGAGGGTTGAACTATCCTTGGAAAAAATCCATGGAAATTTAGTCAATTTTCTATAGTGGGCATTAGTACTCACCTGTCCTGAGTGCAAACTGACTGCTGACAACTTCTGCGTACTTCTAAACCAGAGAGGCTCAATGTATGCAGTTTTCAGACTGGCATTGTCATTTCCATGCTTCCAGAAAGACAATGATGGATGGGAATTGCACAAGGCTTAGGGCTTCTTCTCAGAGTGTGTTTGACATTCTAAGACAGAACTCAGGGTATTGTGAATTTTGCAACAGAGTTTTTCCATTCAGGATTTTGCACCCTGTTTCCATACACCTCAATCAATTAATTAAGGCATGAGTTTGAGTATGATTTTGAGGAATCCCATAATCACAATCATGCAGTACCAGCTCAAAGACAGTCTGTTCTGCTGGGATTCTGATATATGGCTAATTTATAATTAAGTAGCATTAGACTTGTCTGGATAAATGTGCCTGAATTCTGGGCAGAGGACTCCCTGACATAGCAAACAGCAATCGACACACAGTGATCTTGTTTTCCTCTTTGCATGCTTTGAAACATCTCTCTGCTAGCTGGGAGCTGCTGAATGTATTTTTTGTTTCCCTTACTCTTCCTTCACACACGCACACACACTAGCAGGAAGTTATGGATCAACCAGACTTTCAAAGAAGAAAATGATTTTCATCGGAAGGCTTAGTGGACCTGATTTTAATTTTCAGTAAAATGCTCAATTTCTTTATTGTTTAGCTCAGATTTTTTTCCAAATTAGTCACGAAATAGATGTAATTTATCTCAATATATGCTAAGACAAGTGCAGAAGTGTAATGAAAGATATAGCATCTAAATTCCAAATGCCTGCAGTATGTTGAGGATATTTTGTCAGTACCTTTAACCTTAAGAATTGTTTGGTTGTATTTCAAGAAGAATTAAATATTTAAAGTTGCAATTTTTGAAACAGCCCTCTGGTTCTATACAGGTTGTCTATTTCTTGATTGGCTTCCAAAGAATTGTCAGTTTTACTTTTCAAAAAGAAGGTATTTTAATTTGGTAGCCTTCTACTCTTACAGTTGTTTTATATATAGCAATCAGTGAGTTTCAGCTGAGGTCATGCATAGATATAACTTATCCAATCATTTTGCTGCCTTTAAGAAAAAGTGCTTTATAAATAATTTTGGACCTCTCTGATTAATTAAAAAAAAAAAAAAAGAGATTTTTATTTTCTCTATGTAGGTCCCAAACACTCTACTGTATATAAAATTGCAAGTGTTTTAATAGTTACAAATTTCCAATCAAATCTGGAAAGAATTAACATCTGTAGAAGCTGCTGAAAGTTTTTTTTTGTTTGTTGTTAAATCTTGAAATTGTTTTCTTGCTGGAGAAGAAAACAGGCAAAATGCTAGAAAGTTAAGATGATTTTTAGAGTATTTATTGGAAAAAATAGCAGTCATTTCTCCCCCATTTTTGCATGTATTCAACATTGTCACTCAAGAAAATAAATACATTAGCCAATAACTTTATTTTGTGTGTGAACTTCATTATAAATTTCATATCACTATAAATTTACAATTTATTCAAAATTGAAATAGAAACTGCTTGAGCACAGCATCAAATTGGCAGGAAGTTTCCATTTTGTTTGGTGAATTTGTGTGCAGAAAACCTATTTATATTCATCAGTTTCTAATTGTAGTTCTAGAGAGGACAAGTTCCAAAATTACTAATAACCCCATAGATGATTATATTTGTGTAAGTAGAGAGGACACCAATGATCTAAAAGACTTTCTTTAATATTTTAAGGATATTAAAGGATACTTATTGTATTAAGGTATTCAATATCCTAAGTGCTACCAATTTGATCAGAAATTACATATTCAGTGCCAGGGCCTTATTTTCAAAAGCCAGTAGGACTACCTTTATGAGACCCTGCTGCAGACAGAATGTCCTGAACTGGATCTCTTTTGGATGGAGAGAAACTAGGAGGTAACTCTTGTGGACACGTCACTGTATGAACAGGTGGGTTTTAGGAAAAAAGAAAACCACCATTAAAAAACACCTTTGCATTTTTAGTTTCTAATTTTAACATTTAGAACAAAAGAACCACCCCCCCCCAAAAAACAAAAACAAACCTGTACAGTTGAAACTCAATATTGGCAGTCCAAAAAGTAGTGTTGGAGCTCTAGCATGATTTTTAGTAAGAATTATTTGTGTCTTCGAAATGGCAAAAGTGCAGCTGTTTCACAGCTTTGGGAGAGTTAGATGGATGTAATCTGTCTAAATCTGTGATCAGCTTATTGAAGATGATAGCTAAGCACCTTATGCATACAGTTCCATATTATGATAAAGAGCAATAATCAGTAAGAAAATATCCATGCAGTTTTATTATTTTTCTTCCCATCAATCTAATCAAAACATCAGCACTTTTGAAATGCTCAGCATTGTTGTCCTAAGTACCGTCACTACAATAATTAATCCATTTATTGTATCCTCTCCTACTGGTTTAAGACATATGAATAATAATTATAGAAAATTATTATTTAAAAAAAGCTGTTATACAAAACCTCAATTAACATTGGAAGACAGCTCAACAAAATTATCTGGAACATAAAATGGGTCAGTCTTGATTTATCTTTGACTACATTACATGTATGCCTTATTTATTGGCACTTAAAAATACTAATTTGCAGCTTTATGAGAGGATAGCAAACCTCTTCTCTTTGCTTTCAGTCTAACAGTTTTTTGTTTACTTTCGGTATGAATTTAGCTTTAAGTACAATGAAACTGTCACTCTGATGTGACATTCTGATTTCAGATGGTAGAAAAAAAGCAAATTCTGTCTACCAAACATGCAGAGCCTTTGCTGTCACAAGTTAAGCATTGTCTAAAGGCAGATTCTTTTCACTGCATGGTTCCAATAGGAAGTTCACAGCAAAGACAGCTCTATAAGACTCTAATACATAAATCGTGTTTTATCAGATTTTATTGCCCCTTTTACTGATGAGTCTTGCAAGCCAGACAGTTTGCAGGGAGGGGGCCAAGAAAAGATCTGAAAAGATTATATTGTTTTTCTAAATTACACTTTGTCTACGCTTAAGGGAATTTGTCTTATCCTTAAGCAACCGGTTTGATGTCATTCCCTGAAGGTTCTGCTGAAGTGGTTCTTGTGTGACCTAACAGATAATAGTGCTGGGATTTTGAGATGCCTGTTCTTCTCACTCATAATTTAAGCAGTTTTAGGAGAAGCACAAATTTCACTTTTAATGTATTTAGTAAAAGCTTCTTTTTAAAGGTGAATCACAAACAGTCCAGGTACTCTGTCTCAGATCAGATCAACAGCAATTTATTTGGGTGTCTTCCTCACACTAATTAACCCAGATAACCATCCTCCAGAAGCAAGGCTATGTTCTGTTGGCTCCATTTACCAGTTTCTCCAGGCTCTGTAGATCCCTGGAGAAAAGAAAAATGAAGAGAAAGAATAAGAGAGCTGATCTCAGAGGAGAAATCATCATTGTCCTTCAGAATCACACCTTGGGTGACAAGGATGGCACAGTCTACCCTGCTGATTTTTCCACAGAGCTGTTCTACCTGTGCTCAGGTAGGGGTCCACTGGGTGGGAAATTGATTGCATAGGTCTGAAAAAACTGTCACTGCTTTCCTTTCACTTTTTTCCCCTTCTCACTTTCCCCCTTTCCCACTTTTTCCCCCTTCCCAATTTTTCCCTGACCTCTTCCCCACCCTTTCCCCCAGACCCCTTTTTTCTCCTTCCCAATTTTCCCCTTCCAACTTTTTGCCCCTTCTCACTTTTTCCCTTTCCTGCTTTTTTCCCTGACCCCCTTTTTCCCCTTCCCACTTTTCCCTTATTCTCACTTTTTTCCTTCTCACCTGTTCTTCCCACTTTTTCCCCTGCCCACTTTTACCCCTTCACATTTTTTTCCTTCCTACTTTTACCCCTTCACACTTTTTTCCAGCTGATAATGCTGCAACAGGAGCCACTGTAGATGACCTTTAATCTCAGGTTCCTGGAAAATTAATTCCTTCCTGCCTCCCTGGCCACAAGAGTGAAGTTTTTCCCCAGAAGGGTCATGTTAAGATTCCTTCACGTGTTTTTACAGAACCTCATCCACAGAACTGCCCTACCCACGGATAATGACCAAGGGGTACTTCTGAGAGTGAAGTTCTGAAATACTGGGAGCTTCTAGGGAGACACAGCCCCTCTGGGACTCAATGATGGCCAGGTCCATGGACTTCACTGTCTAATCTAAAGAATGTTCTTGTGAAGGGTTGTAAGCAGCTTGCTCAACTTCACAATAGATCCAAGATGTGATTTTAGTGTATCAAATGTAATGCAATCCTCAGGTTGCCTGTGTTTTAAATATGACATCTAAGGTGTAAATGCTGCTATATTTAGTTCTGCAACAAAATCCTACACATTAATGAAAACAAGCAATAGCTTTTATGGTCTTGTGCCAGCATAGAATTGTTGTTTTGCACACAGGTTTACCAGACGCTATGAAATTAATAAAAACTGTTCATGTCAAATGCCTCTCCAGATATTCTGAAGCTACAGATATTTCTGTGGGATAAAATATTACAAAAACCAGAACAGGTATAGAGGATAGTCTTGCTTATTAAAATGTTATGCAAGATTAAGCTGCGAAAAGCCTTTCTGTGACCTTGCTTTATAAATAAAACACTGCCTGTTCCACTGCTGGGTGAAATTAGAAAATGTAGAAGAAAGGAAAATGACAGCTATCGGTCCTTGATAAGTTATGTCCCCATTGTAAGCTCTGTGGGACAAACTGTAAACCATGTTATCCAAATGAAGACCATTTCAATTCTAATCACCACTATTAATATGCAAATTTTCTAAATACAAATATTCCCACTACAGTAAAGTACACATTTACATTGGAGAGGAACAGTCATCCCATTTTTTAAAACTCCTTTTTATCATTTGCACCTCAAAGGCCCTACATCATAGTTCTTATGCTTCCTATTGCTTTTCAAAGTAGACTGATTTCTCCTGAGCATGTCGATGACACTGCTTCAGTCAGCAAGAATTTGGATTCCCATTAGCGCTCTCTTTCCCTCCTTAGGGATCTGTGAAATCCTTGGCACCCTCTGTTTGAGCTCCTCCTGCATTGTACCACCACGAGGCCACGTGTCTGGCTGGCTTATGATCACATTACTCTCCATCATATGGATTTTATGTCATTACAATGTATTAGTGCTCCTCATATCTTCACCTTTCGAAAGAGCTAAGCTAGCTCATTGTTCTGGGAGCTTGTTTACAGCTGGCTTCCTTGATGGGATTTGGGTATTCTCAAGAGCCAAATGAAAAGAAAGTGCGTTTAAATGTCATGGGCACGCCATGGCTGCCGTAATGCAGTGAAGGAGTGTAAGGGAATGTAAGGGAATGTAAGGAAATGTGGTTAACCTGCACACCACTGTCTGTGCAGCTCTGTTTATGGCTAATGGAGGTGATGGCATAGTTGTATTTCAAGTGAGAATATTGAACAGATGTATAACAACCTCATTGTATGATATTCTAATAACCCTGAAATTGTTTTTAAAGGAACAATTGCCTTTCTTACTATTGTGATGTGAGGTTTTCTGCTTTTGCAGAAATGTCCCCAAGGTGTTAAAAGTCCTTTTCCCTGCCCGAAATGAAAAAAAAAGACGTGAAATCTTCGGTCTTCAGGTTTTTTTTATTACTGTTTATTGTACCTTATCTAGAACACAGTTCTCTCTGTCCTGCCAAGGTCTTCACAGCACGACAGTCCGAGGCGATCCCCGCCCGAGAGGCGGTGGTTATCTTTTATACTAAAAACTTCATATACCTTATTTACAATTATTTACCAATACCTATCACCNGGTGCCAGGGCTTCTGAGCCCTCTGGGCCCCCTGCACAGGTCCCTGTGCCCCCAGAGCAGTCAAGGACAAGCCCTGAGTTCTCACATTGTGACACGTGCAAATTTGAGACAAACCACAAGGAATGAGCTGGTTTACTATTTTTCTATCTACTACTCGACGTGGAATTTGCCGCAAAACAAGAACCAAAAAATTTTCTCCAAATACCCAAACTTTCTGCCTTCTCTACTCTATATAAATGAAAGTGAATCAGAGAGAACTAATCAAGGATATTTCTTCTCAATCTGTCAATTTAATGTTTAAAATAATATTTCATCAGGGATGGCACTCCTGTTTTACTAACATTAGCTACAATCTTGGAGTCTTACAAATTTCTTAGGGTTTCTGTGTCTGTGTCATCTAAGCATTGTACTTTGTTAATGAATTTAAAAGCCCTCCAAGCATGACATTAATTTAAATTAATTAATTAATTAATTAATTATAATTTAATTTAATTTTAGCTACAGTAAAGCTCTTCTGCAAAATTGCAGGGTTTAAGCTAACTCACCTTCTGTCTAGAACTGTTCTTTAGCCCTTACCTTGGTTAGAAAGGAAAATGGTTGTAAATACCTGAAAGACACAACTGTAGGCTTTGGCAGATTTTCTAAATATCATTTCTTGAATGCATTATAAAATTATGCTGCCTAATGTAACATAGATCAGTCAGCAAGATATTGTCTGTATCAATAATGGTGCCATCTTATGCTGTATCTAAAAAGATGTCTGATACATTTCCCCCAGGAATCAAAGAAAGGTCTATCAACAACATAGAAAACAGGAAATTTTTTTTGTTTATTTTGTTTTGTGTGGGGTTTTTTTTGGTTTTTTATAAAAGAATTCTTGAAGATGTGTTAAAAGTGTGAAAATAGAAATTTTTTAAAAGTTTATTTTATTATAAATTTAGATGAAACTAGACCCATCTTGTAATAAGTCTCTGAAAGCCCCTTTGCCCTCAATGTGCCCTCAAATAAAAAACAGTGTAGTAAGGAGTTAGTTTGGAACTGTATAAAAGTCAACTTTACTAATGAAGTATTTTCTAATTCTTTCTTAGTTTCTATTCCCACATCTGAAGGTGTTCAGGGACCCCAGAGCATTGTTTTGTCTTCAAGGATTTTAACAGAGTAATAGAAAGATGTTCATACAGATGCCAGAAAATTCCTTACAGGTGCTGCTATGTGGATAGAATATCATCAGAATTCATATTCTCATCTAGAAATTTTCTAATAATTATGGTTGCATCATTTGCAAGAAAAAGAAATAGTTATAAATCTCCATTGTACCTTTAGGATTTTTTTACCAGTAATCACACCTTGGTGGCATGAAGATGGAGAAAAATATCCTGTCATTTGTGACATAAGGTAGCAAAAGACTTGAAGTAGAGAATTTCTTAGAGAAAATGCTTCAGCAAACTGGAAAAAAAAATTACTTCTCACTTTTTTGAAAATAATTTTACCTAAGGAATTTGGAACACAATAACTTGCTTCTTTTAACATTTTAAAAATATTTTATAGGATGAAATTAAAATCTCAGGAGGAAAAAAACCCCTCCTGGAATAAGACCAGATTTAATCTGGAGAATGTGCTTGAGCATCCATCAGTTTCAGTCTTGCAGTGAGCTGCAGAAGTCAGCTGGATGCTGCTTTCTTGAATAAAACCACTGGGTGAGCTGAATTCATGGCATGCTGAGTCACAAGGAACTTTTTTTTGCCACCAAGAAAAAAGTTGAGAAGTTTGGTAAGCACTGTCTACCTAATACAAGAACAATATCCTTATCTGTACGTAAATACTTAATTGAAACTAGTATGAATCATATATAAACAGAATTGCTTAAACTGGCTAACATGGATTATGAGCAGCAATTCCTTTTTCTCCCAGAACCACTTAGTAGGACAAAGCCCTGTGAGTTCACAATCTTTACATGGTAAGAAGGACGTTTTAATTATTTTATTTTCATTTATTTTATCACCAAGTGAGAGTTGATGTCTTGCTTTGCTTCAGTTTTTTTCTTTTCATTAGCTGAAAAGGTGTGCAGTATTTTTATTTTGTTATACCAAGAGAAGGATTAATAAAAAAACAGTAGGTAAGGTCCTTGTTTAATATATGGTTGTAAAATATTGACTCACTGTTTAATTCTGGCATTTAATAAACATCATAATGATTATTACTCATACAAAATGAGAATATTGCAGGAAAAATACTTAACTCAGCAGTTTTTAATAATACATCTGTAAATATGGATATTTTATAGTATCACTTAAATTCTTCTGAATTATCCAAAAGGCTGCGTTGTGGAATTATCTCAGACTAAAAGATCTGAAAAGTTTCCAAGTTAAAAAGATTTTTAAAATGTTGAAATGTGTTTTTTTCTCCACTTCTATCTGAATGAAACTTGGCTATTTTTATGTCATATGCATGCTATTCTAGTTCCTAAAAGATTGTGTTTCAGAACCATCAACCATGAAGTCCCTTAGCAGCAATATAAGGTCTCATTTTGCTCTAGGTTGTAGGAAATGACCTAAAATTAATGTAGTTGTTGTTAATGGCATTGTTTGTAAAAAAGTAGATGTGACTGAGAAGAGTATTAGATTTCTGTTGTGATATTTGATCAGGTGGAACTCTCTGTCCTTCCCCAAGAAATTGCACTGTGCAGTAAAGAAGAGACAACACCAGTAAAAAAGAGAAGCTGAAGAGAGACTGTGGATGTTGTTTTAAGAGCACTTCTTGAGCTCAGGGAAGGGAAGGCAACCCCAGACAGAGGAGACTGTGTAAAACATTGGTGAAAGATGGTACCAGGTGTTTTCATGCCTCAACATGCAAGAGGGTTGGGGAGGATAAAAAGAAAAAGGGAACATAAATGCCTTTATTTGTCAATTCCTTATGAGCAGATAAATGACACAAGCAGTGCCCAGCCCAGCTGATGTGTAACTTCAGCTCTGTACTTCAGGGGAGAGCTGCACCCATGAGGTGATTGCTATTCTCAGTGGAACAGGGGCCAGTGGGAATTGGAGGGCCAACACTGGCAGGATCTGCCTGCATTTACTTCCCCACATGGCCACGGAAGCACCGTGTGAGGAGCACAAAAACTTTCCTTTGGAAGGAATCTCTGAGGTAAGTGGAAAAACCTCACTGAAAATATTTTGCTGCTGTCTGTCCTCAACAGAATTGTACCCCTTTGGAAGAAGATGAATCAGGGTGATAAATCCTGTGCTCTACGAGCTTCAAAGTGTAGAGTCTGTATCACACCAAATTAAGAACTGCATTATAATCTCTTAATATGAAGGCAGAAAGACTATTTAACATAATATGCCAACCAGAGATAGCACAGGGAACCCATCAAAGCACTTCATAGAAAGCAAAGAAAAATAAATTTGCCTCAGTGGCCACTGCTCAGAATTATAAATCCAAAAGAAAAACACAGAAAATAAAAAGAATTAGTGAGACTTCAAAATCAGAAGAAAGAAAGAAGACTGAAAATAACTTGAGACTGCCTAAGGCAACCATTAAAAGCAATTAGACCCAAAATACTTTTGGAAATGTGAAGTAAAACTCAAATTCACTGAGAAAAATAGTTAATTTAATTGCTGAGGTAAGCATCAGAACACCACTAATATTTTGAAAATTATTTGAGATTTTACTTCTAGAGGAGTAAACTTTTCTAAACACCAAAGAGGGTAAAAGTCATGTCTGATATGTGTCATAACTCTGTAAAATTAAGTAGGAGTGCAAGACCAAAAAACAATACAGAAAATACCAATGAAGAAATGAGTGGTGATAGAAAATTTCTTGTATTTACTAAACATATTTATCTTCCTTAAGTCTTTATGTAATCTGAGGATCTGAACTACGCTAACATAGACAACTCCTGAACTCCTACCTTGTAATCTGTACTCCTCAGTCATTAACTAAACATAGTTAACAGAAAAAAAATCATGATCAAAAATGATCAATAGAGGCGTTAACAAAATTTTTTGCCTGTCACCCTAATTTTTCTCTACTCTAAAATGGTTGATAATCTGTACCAGAGATGAAACAAAACACTCAATTTTATCATTTAGTAACAGATAGCTATTTCCTTTTGAAACAGAACATTCTGGGCTATGGGAGACCTGATTTTGGATCTTATTCAAGACAGTGGAAAATCTGAGCAGCTGCTCTTGAAGTGGTGAACCAATATTTTCAGTGTGAATCTAGATGCCCAGTATCTGAAAGCTCTCTACTGGTTTTTTTCACCTTTTCCCAGGAAATACTCAGTTCAGTGGTTCAAACCACTGAGTCTACAAGAATCAACCAACAATTCTCAACAAGAAGTAGTGGAGTGGCAAATGCGAGATATTTCAAGTTAAGAGAACTTTTCCTCATCACTCAGTTGGTTTTTTCTAGTGGAAAAATTACTGGGTTCTTGAAGAAATGTAATTCTCTGTCTAGTTATGAATTGGGAGCCTAAACTCTTGGAACTATTTACCATGTGAAAAATGTCAGCTTTAAAAAAAAAAACCCTAATGAATTGCAGCATCATAAGAATTGTGCAACAAGGAAAAGTGTAAACAACAGCTGCCTTTTAAAAGAGTGAGTGAAATAGGGAATTGGCAAATTCCTTTCAAATGACCCATTTTAGTGAAAGCACAATTTCATCCTCCCTTTAATTAGTCTGATCAAGATAATGTATAATTAATTGCTTAAAACTGGATGGTGGATTGGAGAGAAGCAAGTAGACATTCTAAATAACTGTTTGTTATTCAAGCAATAGGATTATTAGCTCCCATTTTAGTCCTCTAGGATAAAAAAATTTCTCAACTGGCCCCACCTACTCAAAGCAGTCCTTTGTCTCCCAAGTACATTTTCAATGGGGAAAGTTTCATTGGAGATGATTATTTGACACATAGTTGAGTATCCTTATATGTGGAAACTGAGGATTTCAATTTACAGAGAACTATCCATTAAATATAACTTTGCTCATACTTCTACAGTGATTATTATTCCCTCTTCTTGATTTTTAGAGTTTTTTGGAAAAATTTACAGTTAAAAATGCTTCCAGAGGACTCGATTAATAACCTTTTCAACTCTAAATTTTTCCTTACAGTAAATGCAATAAAATGAAAATATTTAGTACTTTGGAATAAAGCCAATATTGATTTTAAATAAAATACTATAGAAATCAATTTTTTTCAGAATATAACAGGAGAAACAGATGTGCTATGAAATGAAGCAGTTATTTCCCATCTCCTGGAGAATATTTGGTGATTATTTATTCAATTTCTAATGCCTGCCAGGCCATGGATCTGTATATCATGATGTGAGATTGCACAACTTGTCATGGAATACAGGTCCTGCAGCTCAGGGCTCATTGGAAAGCTCCACCTCTGTGTAGGAAAATAATCATCTACAAAGGGATTTTGCCTGTGTGAATATAATTGTGCGATTATGTCCTAAAATGTTCTCCCTTTCCCATAAAATTTGATTACCTGAAACAACTTTGAAAAAGGGTGGAGATAGAAGGAAAAAGGGTTTTTAAAAAAATCATTGTGTTGTCTTGCAAAATAATCAGAAAGAACAGCTGAAACAAGCATGAGAGACTTCTTGCATTACAGATGTTTCCTTTGAAATACCTCAGCCTTTGTGGATTTCAGCCATAAGAAGTTTGAAAGTTAGCTCTGATTTTCTTCATATAGTAAGCTGACTCAAAAAAAAGCTTTTTTTTAAAAAAAATAATTCAATTTCATATGTTTACATCAAAATGTTGATTTTATTAAATTGCAATTTATAAAGTTAATTAAGAAAATCTGCAATGTAAAGAGTAAAATTTCCTTACTATTTCTTATCTGGTACAACTGGTCTTGGAGTAGTTGAAAATGTAATTGTATTTAAAGGATAGAACAAAAAATTACCCTCAAAAAATATCATGTTACCTAGAGTGATTTAGGCATAAGAAATTATGTCATTCCAGCCTAATTGAGCACCATACTGTAAAATGCAATTAGGATTTTATTAAAGCGGTGTGGATGCCACGGGGTTGGTACCTATGTTCACTTCATGTGACACTGAACTCCTTTTTGGACACCAACTAAACAGGAGAAGGAAGAGGAGGAAGAGGAGGAGGAGGGGGCCTAACCCTAATCCTAAAACTAACCCTAACTCTAATGCTAACCCTAACCCAAACTCTAACCCAGAACCCTCACCAGAATTCTTCCATAGATCCAGCATTATGTTTGCTAACCTGTCAAAGTGGATGTTAATGCCATCTTAGCACATTGGAGGAGTTTGTAATCCTCTTAAATGTTCTGGAAAAGTCAGGGGTTTGGCCATTCTTTGTTTCATACTTACATTTCAAATATCTATAGAGTCATGTTGTTAGAACAGTGAAAATAACCATTACAGTCTTTGGACAATGACTTTAACGATATGCTTTAAATTTTGGACAGTCCTGAATTGGTCAGGTCATCCTGGTAAGTTCCTTCCAGCTGAAATATTCTATTCTATTCTATTCTATTCTATTCTATTCTATTCTATTCTATTCTATTCTATTCTATTCTATTCTATTCTATTCATAATAAGGGATTTCCAACCTGTCAAAGAAACCCCATTTTTTTTCTCTGCATTATTGTCTACCTATTAATGTGACATTTTTTCCAGAGGGTAAAACTTAATAACAGAGACAATCTGAGGAAAACAGGCACTGGAGATGCACTAAGGCTTTTTTGTGGCAGTGGGTCTTTGAAAAGCTCAAGGTCTCTTAGGTTTGCTCTCTTTTCAATCCTGTCCTGTAAACAACTCATTCTAACCCTGGGTGAGTTGGCACTTTGTTTTGTGTGTTGAACACAGACATGCTCTAAGTTTAAAACAAATTGGTGAAAATATTTTGGGTTTTTTTCCATCAAACTGATTTTTTTTTCTTTTTCAGTCAACATATCCCATTTACATTGTCCCTGTCAGTGTAATGAATATATTATGCAGTGTGAAAAAGAAGTGGCTTAGACCAACAAATAGCTGGGAACTGTTCCATAAAGTACACATGGAAATGTGGGAGAATAGATAGAGATAGTGATGAAGGCAGTATTGCCCTCGCAACTATGGATGGATTTTATGAAAAAGAGTACAAAACTGCACAAGGGGAAGCACTGAGAAGAACAAGACAAGAGGGAGAGAAGCAGCAAGCAGAGACATTACTTCAGCAGATAGAAGAACTGAAATTACTGAAGACAAAAGCAACACAAACTGAAAAAGGAACAAGAGAATTTACTGAAAGAGAAGTAAGAGCCAAAACCAGAGCAGTTCTATTATTCAATACAATGTGTTTATTTTCTGGTAAAACATATATGTTGTGTTTGTGAATTGCAGCTACTCATCTTTATCAATAGTCTATAATAGGTATGAAAAGTTGATTCCATAGGTATAAGTACAGAAACTTCTGATGATATGTGATGTAAGTCTGGGAAATAAATCAAGGTCAGTACACGGATGCTTTCCAGATCTAACAGAATCTACATAAAAAGGTTATACAGTACCATGTCCGATATTTCTTCTGCAAGGGCGCTGTAGAAGGATGGTAGACATCTATTTAAAAAGAAAATAAAGGGGGAGTTGCAGGCACACAGTTTGTGGTGATTGGGAATGGGGCTACAGCTGTGTAGGACAGGGGAGCAGTGTTAAAGAGACCTGGAATGCTGAGGGCTATGGACCAACCACAAAAGGGTGGAGAGGGCACACAGCTGTAATGCACGGAGGATGAATGGTATAAAGGTTGTACAGAAGAACAACAAGGCAGTGGTGCTTGGAGCCATTCCTGAGGTCAGTTGTATGTTCTCCTCCATTGAAATATGGCCTTGAGTTTGTGTGGAATGGTTGCAGAGCAGGCACACTCAGGTTTCCTCACCTCATAGTGACCTGTGGCCGCCAAGCTTGGTTTCTTTCTGAGAGTCAGGTAGAATGATAAGGACAAAGGGGTCAACAAGTCAATACTATCCCACCTACCTCCCAAGATTCCCCTGCACTTGGTAGCTGTGAAATGCTCCCGTTTTTTGCCATTAGCTCTCACTCTGTACACCAAGCATTCCATAGTTAGAGAGGAAACGTGTGATAGAAATGGAAATGGGTTGTAGGTTTTTCAAGTGAATAGTTTGTAGCTGGTAGAGAAATTCTTTGGCAGAAGGGATTTTGAAGGGTCTGCAGACACAATACAGCCAGCTTTACATCACTGCCCAAGCCCAGAGCTACGCTCTGAAAATCCCAGGCTGTCTGACTAAATTATTTCAGAGCAATCAGAATACTCTAAATTGCTTTTCAGAAGCAGACTGAGTCTTGCTAGTCTGAGATTCAGAGTTTAATATAGCCAACTTACTTCTTCTCTCTCACAAATTTCTTTATTTCTAAGAACTTTGCATAATTTCCTATGTGTTTCACTTTTTTGATTCTTTGCATTTATTTATGTTTTTCTTTCATTCTCATCTGCATGTTGTGGCTGTTACTTGTTATAGCATTATTACACATAAACATACTTGACCTTTACAACTAATGCAATGTAAACAAGCAACAGGTATAATTCCTGATCAAAGTTTAATATATTAATTAAAAAAATATGCACGTCTGTATTAAACTATATTCCTCTCCAGCTTGTTCTTTTGAGAGAATTTTTTGGGGAAATTCCTTTATTGATTTTTTTCTTTTGTATTTATGCCTACCTGATGCAGTATCTCATATTTTTGAAATAATCTTCAAATGCAATCCCCCCAACATAAAAACTCTTTGACAGCCCTTCTCTACTAGCCTACTATGTATATGTTTTTACCTAGAAACATACATAGAAAAATAAAGCACTGGTCTTAGAAAGTAGATTTAATGAAAGAATACAAATTTATCTTCTTCCAGATTTTCTTAGTTTGAAGACAAGTGTGTCTGCGAGGGAAAAACCTCTCTTGGAATGGAGAGTCCAAGCCTCCTCTCTCAGAATTGCTATAATTTTGAAATTGAAGGGGCTCTCAGGCAAAGATATTTGGATAGGAATAACAGTTCTTTACTGGTGTGTCTAACAAGATAAAATAGCAATAATACAGTATTAATAATAGAGTCAGGAAACAGTCACAGTTCTCTCTGATGCTGGCGCCTTTCTGGGGGCAAGCAGGAGTCCCGAGGCAGAGATGGATCNAGAGAAGAGTAGTCAGGGCCAGCCTCTCCCTGACTTAGCTCCTTCCTTTGTCTTTCCCAAATACTCGTAAGCATTCAGCAATCAGCTTCCCAGCAACTTTTGGGGAAAAATTCTATAGGAAAGTAACCCAACCCCCAACACCGATAATGTCATACGAGATCATAAATTGATGTGGAAGGGCTCCTGGCAGCCTACTCTTTAACTGTGTTAGGTTTGTCTGCATTAAATTAAAATGGAAGCAGCTGGATGTGTCTGAAACTCAGATTCCCATCCAGAAGCAGAGAGACACAAAATCTGTCGGAGTAAACATTCCTATCAAAAATGAGATTATGAAGAGAGCAATAACAAAGAAGAAAGCAGCCTCATGCCAATCTCCTCTCCTATTTTTATTTAACATCAAATCAATATGGTATTAATGTCCCTGATTATATCAGTGGTATCCTGCCCTATGTTGTTATATCTTCTGTATCTTGCTGAGCAATGGTTAAAATACCATCATAGATTATAGTCTTCAAAAGGATTTTTGCACATTAAAACAAAGTGAAAATGCAATTTTTATTCTTATCAAGGTCCATGTCAGCTCCAGGAAGCAGATTTTCCTCTTCCACAGTCTGCCCTCTCCATTTGTCATCTTTCCAGGTACTAGATATGTATTCTTCCTGACCAAAAAAAAAAAAATCCACAAAGAAACCAAAACCAAACCAACCAACCAACCAAAAAAAAAACCCACAAAAAAACCCCCCAAACCCAGAATAATTTCCAAAGTATGTCTGTTTTGTTTAATTTCCCCTATATGTAATCCCTAGAAATCAGTCCAAAACATTACACACAGAATGAAATGTGTGGGAAAGGTATCATGAAAAGACAAGAAGACAAAAGACAGGATAGGATTCTGACTGTAGAACACTGAGAAAGAACAATAACATGGAGCTTATGCATTTTGAGTTGCAGTCACCCTCGGAATCACAGCTGGTTGTTTTGGATATAGATTTTGTACAGTGGCATAGTGAAGAAAGGATGACTTCCCTGATGGCAGTAGCTGGTAATTGGTCCTGGGATGTGCTGCAGTTTCTGCTACATGAACAACTTAAACCAACTATATTGCATCTAGTGTTTCTACTTTATGAAATTGCCATTTATGATCCTAGGCATACTTAACACCGTTTTCAATCTCATTTGCATACTTTTCTTTGTTCTATCCTCTCAGTTGTGGGGTGACTTTTTTTTAATGTAAATTCTTTTCCTTTAGCAACTTTATGTCTGCCTTTCTTAACGTACTTGGAGCACATTCTTCATTTCTCTTTTCTTTCCTACAGTGACTATCTGAGTCTTACTTCCATTGATGCAGAGCAATTTTACAGATAAAAATACAGAGTGCACTTTTTTCCATTTATAAACTTGTATCTGTGAAAATCAATATTTAGATGCTTTGGACAATACATATAAAGGACAATGACAATGAAACACTACACTAAAAAATTTAATTTTCAGTGCTCAACTATTTCCTAAAATGTATGTTTGGAGCCCATGTTCTCCTAATCTACTACACAGGAAACTTAAGTAGAATTCAAGTCAAGCAGCTCACTGGAGAGAGCCTTTGAAGATAGCTGTAAGGAGGAGACACTCTCCAAAGACAAAGTTCATTCTTGAGCATACAAAAAGTGCTTATCCCACTTTAACAATCACCCCAGCAAAATTCCTTTGTTTAATGCAAGGTTTTTTTTTTT
>VYXF01011000.1:84800-103667 GCA_013397295.1 Polioptila caerulea
AAAAAAAAAAAAAAAAAAAAAAAAAAAAAAAAAAAAAAAAAAAAAAAAAAAGAATACCCCTGTTGTGAGGTTTGAACATTCCTTGGAGGTTGATTTTAAACAGACATTTAAATTCCAACCACTTGGGAAGAAGAGGGAGTGGAGAATGAGACAGGGATGAAAAACATTAAATATACTCTCTTCATGTCAAATAGCTCAAGCTGTAGTTAAAAGCAACTTGGTTTTGAGGCTTTCTTGAACCTTAGCCACGTGGATGTCAGGCTGCTCAGCCATATCAGCAGGATAAAGCCACATTTTCCATGTGAACAGTGGCAGAAATGGGAGTCGTGCAGGTTTGCTTGGAGGAAACTTTGACAACTGGCGAATTTTTAGAGCACCTAAAGAAATATGAGTGTCTCCGTTGCTGGAAGCTGGACTAGATGATTAGTGTAGGTCCCTCTCAGCTGTAGCAGTCCATTCTAAAGCTGAAGCAGGGAGAAAATGATCCATTCAGTAACAGTGGACACCATGGGCTCCAAGGAATGGATGCTATGAGGTCTGATCTATGTCTACCCACTTCCTTCAATGGAACTTTTACAATAGCATTTGGGAGATGGATTTTTTTTTTTTCCTGTTTTTGATTTGCATGCTTTTTCCCTTCTAAAGCTGAAGCCCAGGGCTGGTTTCTGTTTGTCTGTGAGTTAAAAAATGATGAAAGCCAAGCTTCTTATGAACTGCATTATGGTATATATACACCATATATATGTGGTGTATATAGAACTCATTCTGCTCTTACACAGTTCTGCTGGAAGTCTAATGGAGTTTATGAGTTTTCTGTACTACAGATATGGAAAAGGAAAAGGAAGCAAACAAGGAGCGTGCTACATATCTCAGTATTAGGCAATTGTTTGAAGTTAGATGTGTTGTTTTTTTTCTTTACCATAAAAGGTTCTTTAGGAGGTGAAGTTTAGGATAGCAAAAGTAAATAGTTTCCCTGTTTTCATATTATAAAGTAAGTGATTTTTCGAATTGTACCTGGAAACAATAGATCAACCATTCAGCCTTGGTTTTAAATAAAAAGCCTCAGAAATCCTACAATTCTATAGTGCAGATTTGTTAATATGCAGAGACCTTCAGAATGGTCCTTTGGCTTTCTTGCAAGGTGTAATGCCTGATAAGTTAAAAATAAGACAGGCTTTTGGGATCACAATTCTGATTTTGTTCAATGTTAATAAACAGTGCAGAACACTTGTGTAGGATGATCTGAGCAAACCCAGATCTGCTAAATTGCTATTTCTGACATAGTTCCAGCCTGTGCCAGTGGCCATTTCCACAGTGGCCATGCAGAGGTTAGTGTTTGGCATGGGCCAAGGACCATTTGGAGAAAGTACTTCAAATACAACTATTTTGTTTCTGAAAGAAGAGATTTTTTTGTGATGTATGAGCAAATATAGTGTGGGGAAATGATTAGGGGTAAAATTGGAGAAAATCAGGAAGTTATGTTCACATTAACCAGGGAGGTATGTTCACAGTAACAGTAAGGAAGTTCATAGGGTGAAACTCCCTGGGTGAAATGTAGTTGCTGCTCCCTGGATGGGACTTGGTCAGCAAGTGCCATTTCCCACACACAACACATGCTAAGGAGAATGAAAAGGAGGATGGAGCACAGTAGAGACACTACAGCCTAAACATACTGAAATTCTTGCAAGAAGGGGAACTCAGTGGTACCCTGTAGCTAATAAGCCTCATTGCAGCTGCCAGCCAAGGGCAAAAAAGATGTCTTGGTGCTGAATCAGCAACCACGGAGAGATCACAGATGTAGCAGTGAGCACACCTCCAACCCAAAGGCTGCCTCAGGTGCAATACTGACATTACCCACCTCTGAGGTACCCCACACTGAACATGATGGATAATTGGAATCGCTCAATTTCTAAACAAAAAATGTAGTATAAAAGTAAGTCAGTGTGAGTCCTTCAAGGGCGCTGGCACTTGCTGTCAGCAGGAACATACTCGGCTATGGAGACCTGGGAGGGCATCTCCCTTATGTTGTTGGCAGGTGTCCCTCAACCAGCCAATCCAACTGCCCTTTAACCCACTGTAATATTCAGTGAAGTGTTCCCACAGTGGGATGGTGACAGACTGGTTGAGCATAAGCGTTTTGGTTTTCCTGGGGCACTGACAACTAATAAAACACAAAGGATTTGAGAAAATCTCCCCTTTTTGCATGATGCCAACTCTCCTGTCTCACCTAATCTACAACTATTCCCTCTACTAACCCCCTAAATTCAAGGAGAGCCTATAGAAATAATAAAATTCTTCTTGGTAGTGGATTTCTCTTTAGGAGCATGCATGGAGTAAGTCAGAGAAAGGCCAAAGCACAAAATTAAATAAACTACCTGGGCACACAATAGATAAATAATGCTATGAGTGCATTAGCAGTAAAAGGAAAACTCAGGAAAGTGTTGTCTGCTGCCAAGTGGTCTAGAAAAGCTCTCTGAAAAATAATGACAACAAAACCAATAAATGTTTTTATTCAAGACTTGTACAGTGTATGCCATTGGACATTGTCAATATAAGTAACACAGTTATTATTAACCACAAATATTTTTTATCAGACTAAAGAAAGATAGATTTGGATACTTGAACAAATTGTGGTTTGAATGGGCTAAATGAGATAAAATTGATTCAATGGTTTCCAAAGTATGGTTGAAACAGTGTCAGTGGCTGATCTCTAAAAAATAAAAGGAGAGGTTCCAGAAAAATGGAAAAAAATTTTTTTTCTTTAAAGGAACCACAAGGAAATTTTACTGCTATCAAGATAATATAATTTATGAGAATAATTAACTCATCAGCACCTAGGATGAAAACGATTGTTAGGAGTAAGAGCTAGCAAGGAATACATAGAAGAAATCAAGTTAAGCTTACTATATTAGAAGTGAAGATAACTTCCCATGTTATGTGGTTAGGTAAGAGAAGTAGATGCTTTATAAGTGATTTAAGTGAATTTTTTTTTTTTTAAACCGTGTCTTGTTGGCTATTCAAGAAATGACATGCCACAAATTTCTAGACAAAGCATTGAAATGAACCTGTATAATCCCTGATTAAAACAATCACACTCTACTTCCTTCAGCAAATATATCCTTTCATTTTTGTGGGTGTTATTTGGTTGTGCCTTTGGTAACGACATATGATCAATACAGAGTATTGTTGAAATCAGATATTACAGATAATTCATCATTTTGAGCATCCAAGGTTATTGACTTACTTTATAATGCTGTGTAGAAAATACATGAGATTCATTTGACCAATATTGTTAGATATTTCTGCAGAGTAGTAAATACTAAAAGCTTTTTCAAGATAGACATCCTTTTTCTAACAGCCAAGGCTTCAGAAAAAGCCCCTTGTTGCTCAGGATCGAAGTGTTCTAAATAGTTTGTCTAGTTGCTTAATGATATGTGAGATTTGATGTAGTTGGACTAACATGAAGGTCTTTACCACAGAATCTGATGAACATCAGGGTTTCAGTTACCAGACTAAATTATTGACGAGGAAGTTCTTCTTCTGTTGTAGAAGAGAGATGTTGTAAAGGCATCATTACATGGCATCTATTTGATTTTTTTTCTAGAAGTTCATGTTAATTTTTTCAGGAAGCCAGAGCTGAAAGGGGATTCATAGTGCTGGTTATTTTTTATTTCTTGGAAAAATTATAATCACATGGAAAAAATTTGAAAGAATGTGACACAATTTCTTCTGAAAAGCCTTAGAACGTAGATGTTGAGTTAACCTGTGTTCAGTCTTTAATCCTATAAATCACAGTGCCCTTTTCCCTTCCCTAGACTAACAGAAGACTAAACTGCTGGGTTTTTTTAGTTAATGTTATCTGTAGGGACTGTTATTAACCAGCCCCCTTGGATGCAGAACCCTTAAACCCTTTTAAATGCTGATGGTCAGGGTAATAGACAACTTGTTGGAGAGATGAAACCTTCTCCTTATGAAGTGAATTTGTGTTACAGTCCAATCATGTTTGTGATACTGAGATTTATTCNAAAACCTTCTCCTTACGAAGTGAATTTGTGTTACAGTCTTGAAGGCAGGTGTTACATTCCAATCATGTTTGTGATACTGAGATTTATTCAGTTTTGGATTACTGGGTCTGTAAAAGGCTGAAATGGTGTTGGGGAGAACTCTAACACAAGAACTACTAGGCTTGCTTCCTTTAATAAAAGTTATCCTCGGGAGATCGGTTGTCAAAAATTTTTTAAAACAGCCACTAAAATACTTCAAAAGATGGGGAATTAGCTTTTCCTCAATATCATCTTCCTAATCCAGTGAAAAGTTATAAATGAGCCTTGATTCTTTAAAATACTTCTTTGATGGATCCACATATATTTGGATTTAAATGTGTACAAAATAATATCGGACAGAATAAATTTCAAAGAAATATTTTATAATTGTTTTAGGAAATATTCCTGTAAGTGACATTCTTATTGTAGTTATGTCCATTCAGATGGAAAAAAATTCATACAATGTCATTGAATCCAGTATAACCCAGACATTAAATTTGCATTTTACAGACTAAGTAAATAATATTATTTCACAACTGAATCAATGTATTCAGAAATTTACATTTGATTTTATAGAAAAAATCAAATATGAAACTCAGCACAAATACTGCGGAGTTCTTACTAGTGAGTGATTTGGCAGTTGTGGACAACAATGGTATCAGATATAGAATATATATATCAATTCATTGAAAACTTTAATTTCAGAAATTCCTGATAAGTCCAGCATGTCCAATCAGGTGCAATCCCTTATGTTTCCAAATGCTGATATTTCTGCTAGTTTTTACACAGCAATATACTTATGAAAAATTGCAAATATTTTGCATATAAATTAAAGATGTTAGGACAAAATTGAAGATTACTTTTTGTAGTCTGCCTGCTTTTATAACAAATTTCACAGCTCTTCAGGTGGGGACATGTAACAGTGCTGTGCTAGCAATGTTCTGTTCCTGATTATTCTTTCCTAACAAATTACCTATCTGGAGATCAGTAACATCTGATGAAACAGTAGGTGAAGAGATAATTTTACGGCAGTGAATGAAATGGTAGTTTGAGGATATATTTATATCACTGGAAAAAGGGTAAATAAGGAAAAGACTTTCTGCTAAAAACCAAAAAAATACTGAAGAAAAAACTCCTTGGAAACAAACCATCTTATGGGTATATAATGTGAAAGGATTTTAAAGAAATATGGTGCAGATTTCCAAATGAATTTCATGATGACAAAGTCAATTGTTCCTTCCTTCTTTGATGTTTGTTTAATCAAAGTTAAGTATACCTAATTAAAAAAGGTTTCTTTTTTATTTAATAAATTGATAAAAGCAATGTAATAATTCTCCTAAGTGTTAGGCTTAGAAAAGTCAAAATTCTCTCAAGGTACTGAGAAAACCAATCAGCAGCATGTAGCTTATTGCCTTGCCTTGACATTGCATTAATCTCCCAACCCCCTGTATAAAATAGTAATTCAGATAATGTATTTTGAATGTTTCTCTGACATTTTAAAAATTAAGCTGAAAAACAATCAGTTTTGTTGCTGTTAAGCAACAAATACTTTAATTGATTACCTGCTTTACTAAGGAGAAAACAAAATTCTGTCAATAAAGTCCAAAACGCTGGTCAAAAGTAAACACAAAATATGTAATTGATTGTTTCTCAACAGCTAGTGTTTTGAAAATGAAATGATCTTTAAAAGATCTTCAAGATGGGAACCAGAATTAAAGCATACAATTGTGTGGAAAGATCAACACAGCACACTTTTATGCTGTTACTCAGGTTTTTTTACCATTATTGAAGCTGTAGATTCCCACAGGACGGGAAAGACCCATTTAGAGCAAGACTCCAAACAACTCCATTTGGGCTTGTCAGCCCAACAAACAAAATCTGATTTTATTGTGCACATAAGACCTTAGAAAAATATACAGCCTTAATCTAGTTAGTTTTGATCATTTGCATTTCTAATTTGAATCTCATTGCCATTTTCAGAGATGACTATTAATTTACTTAGTGACCCTGTAATTTTTTTTTAATTTTTAGTAAGCTAAACAGATATCCAAATAATTTGCTACAAAAAATTTAAGTGAATAATATATAAAATTTTAAAATTATATAGTACCTTTATTTATTAGAAGAGGGAAAATGAAGAATTATACTTTTGATGAAGTAGTGTGTATTTAAGTTATTAATTGTGGCAAATAAGTGCAAAATTAAATTCTAACAATGTAATCATTTCATCATGTTTTTTGATGAATTTTGACATAAGTATAATTGAGTGGCTTGTGTAAGCAGTAAGAGTTAGATATGAATCATTCCTGGAGAAGATGATGATCATAGGTATGAAAGGCACAATTAAGGGGATTTATCTCCCTGATCTCATCATCATCTGTAACCAAGTTTGAATGTTGGAACGATAATGAAGGAAATTTTGTGGAGTATATTGATTTGATTTGTTTTATATTTCATGTTGGCTGGTTGTTTTTTTTTTATAAGGATAGGTATGTCTATTGGTTTCCACTAAAATAAACCTCTGTGAATGTGTCAGAGTGATAAACAGGAGAAAAAGCAAATTGAACCAACTAGTGATATTTGGACCCAATCTTATTCAAATCACATCTGACATTTAATACATCACTATTTCTAAAACATCTTTTCATAGAATTGGGGAATATTCTGTAGGTGCACCATCTCACAAGAAATTCTCATTTCCCTATCTGACCAAGTTTCCATTGTGGCTGGATCTCTTTTATACAGTTTTTTTTCATCTTGAGTAATGATTACAGAGCTTTGCAGTCTGGTATCAATTATAAATGTCACAAATATGCTATTCATTTCTTATTCCAGGACTTTAAATACTAAAACAAATTTTGAAATCCTCACACAAATAGCAAGACTTTTTTTTGTCTTTTCAGGTTTTAGCACTACATCCTTTTATCTGGTTTTCAAACTACATTATTGTGTTTCTAATTTATAGCCTTTGAATTAATCATCAGTCATTGTAAAATTTCTGCATCGTATCAGAAATCTTCCTCTTAAAGAGAAGACTGCAAGAAATAAATGTGCAGATGCAAAGTTTGTGTTTGAAGACTGGGTAGCATTTCACATTGCCATTCTTATGGTCACCACAAGATATAAAACTGCCTGCAGTATATTGTGTGCTTTTGGCTTTAAAAACTTCTGAAAATTGTATTCCACTCACTTTCTTGATATTTTTAATTGCATTAATATTTAACTTACAAACTGTATTATATGACTTGGACATGAACTGCTTCTTGATTTCATTTAAATAAAACCAGGTGCTCTAGAGTCTTCAGTTAGTCATAGAGGACAATATCTGTTCTAACGTAGTTTTTATTATTATGGAAAAACAAGTTGTTCCTGAACAGAAAACAGTACAGAAATTTGAAAGGAAGTATGTAGTATATATGTTGTACCATTGTGTTTTCAAAGCCATAATGCAGGTGTAAAAAGCAGATGAGTAAGTGTTCTGGTATCTTTTAAGTGATGGGGAGGCTGAGTTGTAAAAAGATTAAGAGAAGGGCTTAAGGCTATTCAGGAATTAATAACGAAAACAGGATTATCTCTCTAAATGCTCTGGCTTTTAGTCCAGCCTTTTTCCACCTTGTTCACACTACTCATGAACAGAATCAGATTAGGTTGAGATTAATTAACAGCATCTTAAGTCTTCTATTATTTTCTCCCATGCAATGTAAAATCAAAATAACTCAATATGATCTACTGAATCATACTGAGTCTAATTGCAGTTCAGCATCCTTAGCAATTCCTGTATTATCTTCTTCTCTGTGTATCTCATGTGGATCAGCATGGAATTTGTTTAGCAGGAGTCAAAATAGCAAGAGTTTTGCTTCTTTGAGGATATGGTGGTTTTACTTGAGGTTTAATGACTGTTAAGGATTTCACAGTGATAATTGTTATATTTCACAAGAACTTTCTAAACTGCTCATGACTGTTGAAGTTTGAAAGCTGCATCTGCTTTTTTCCTGGAAGAGAAACATTAAACATAGTAGTAATATTTAACTACTTGGAGGAGATTCAAGATCTCTTTTGGATATTAATTTTATCCAAAACCACAAGACCTAAATTTATGTCTACATTGACACAGGTAGGTGTGCAGTTGCATAGGGGTCTTTATGTCCCCTGCATAATTTCTGTAATATTTAAGATATTTCCGAAGTCCTCTTTTCCAGCCTCTAGAACCAGGAGAGATGTGGATATTCAAATATAATATTCTTTTCAGCATATACCTCGGCAGTGTCTGTTAATGTAAGTACTAATCTTGGGACACAGAATTAATTGTTGGGGACACATGTTATCAAATGAAGTTAATTCAGGTGTGGACATTATGTTTTAGGTGCTTCTTGGAGTTGGACTTGTTCCTGGCTAGACTGAGTTCACCCCAATCCAAATTTGGGTTCCCCTTCCACCAGATCAAACATGTAGGCAGCTTTCATTCTGTAATATTTGTCCCAGTCCTTCTGTTGTGCTGCTGAGGGTATATTCACTGGGTAAGAATCTGTGTGTATTTCAATGTGGAGAATTCATAAAGGATGAATCATGGTGGTTATTGGAACAGCAGTGGGCAGGGGATGCCGGACAGGGAACGGAGAGGTTCTGAGAATATTCTGTACCTCAGAAAGCACTACAGGCTTCTTTTCATGTAATGTGCAGCTCCACTGTGTTAGTCCTGACAGGGTTCTCGACAGAGTCAGTCATGTGCTGCCTGTGCTGGGAGAACAGATGTGCTTTTTGTTTTCTAAGCTATCTGATCTACTCAGTTTGTCTTGAGCTAGCAGTGATGTGCTAGGAACCAGCATTAGGCTTGACCCTTAGTTAATACATGAAGTACTGTTCTGAAACTAGTGGAAAAAACAATATGCTGTTGGCATTTGAAGGTGCTAGAAATATAGAAAGTATTGTAAATATCAGGCACATTTGAGAAATAGCTTTGAGACTTCTTTGTTAAATATCTGGTTCTGTTTAAAGCTCCATCTGAATTTTAAGCACTACAGAGTAGAATAACTGTGGCTTTCATGTTTTTTTGTCCCACAAAGTAATAATTTGTTATTTTGAAAAGTATAAGAAAATTTAAAACTAGATGTTTTCATTTTCTATGCTACTGGAAATATAACACGCACAAAAAATGAGCTGATCCTCTTTTTACCTTCTCTTTTTTGCAATGAGATTGCATTTTTGTCATGATACAAAAAAAAAAAAATCTAAAATATATTAGAAATTCTGATACTTGTAATGAATTATTGAAAGCTCCTCTGTAAGATCCAGTTATCAACTGTTGAGGAGCACTCTGACACAAAAGTAAAACTATGTCTCATTATTAAAAAAGGTGACAAATCTGATGATGAACTACAATTGTTCCTGTACAGGAAAATCCTTGTTGAAAAACCCATTGTTTTTAGGAAGCTGTGGGATGTGAGGAAACTGTTTACTTTGAAATGGAACATCAGGAGTCTGACCAAATGTGATGTGGTTGGGAAGAAAAAATAATAAATATTTCATATGTCATTGTCATACACACTTAAAAAATCATAAGACTGAAAGTTGTGTTACACTTGTCCCTTTGCATGTCTTCTCATAGAAATAGTACTGCCTCATCAGTGTCTCTGAAATGTCAACCAGCTTCAAGACTCTCTTTTTTCTTGTCTAGGGCCTCTTGCCTTTCAGGTCACAAATGAAAATCTTGCATAACTCTTTAATAACTCTTCCAACTCAATCAATTATTATTATTATATCCATAAAATTATATTTTAAAAAATTAAAGTCACAAAGTCAAGCATTCAAATTAGAAAACATTAAAATTCCCCATGCAGCCTTCATTTGGCTCGCTTGGACATATGCATTATTATGAACTTTAATTACATCACACAAGATATTTTTTTACATGGGATCCCTGGCTCCATCAGTCAGAGATGGCACTTCCTGAATCAGAAGTATTCAGTATTTTGTTCTCTTGTCCTTGCTCAGTGTGTGGACATGCCTTATTGGCTTCAAACTATTCAGACCTCACTCTTTAAGCAGAAAATATTGATTTTTCTGTGCTATTTTCTAAACGGAACTCATCATGTCAGACATTACTTTAAATTCTCAAAATCTCCATAAGGTTAAGGGATTTTATTATTTTCATTTTACAGATGGATAATGGCCATGCAGACAAATTAAGCTTAAGTATATTCAGTAGATTTGGGGGGCCAGTTTGGGGTGTTTGTAACCTCTTATTCTTCAGTGTGCTTGGTAGAGTGTAATTCAGGATATGGACCCTGATGAATTCTCTATTTCTTCTAAATAGGCATGACTCTGACTTGCAATCTGTAGTGGAAAAACCTCCAAAACAAATATTAAAAACTAGTCTTTAAAAAGTCAATGACTTTTTTTTTATTACAAATTTTGCAAGAAAACTTTTTCTTGGGGCTGCCAAGGAAAACGCTAACATCTAATCCTGGTCTTCAGTGCAGATACAGCTGCCTTCTTTTACTTCTGAAGCTCCTTCTTCCCTTCCCAACATATTTAACAAAAAGTAAATAGATGGTATAAAGATATATATGAAGATGTAAAATGGAATAAGATAGTGGGAATAAGAGTGATTCTCGAAAGTGAAGAATGGGATATCAGTTAACAGTAAGTAGTTTAATAATAGATACAGGCAATGAGATTAAATTTTAGTTGGGGACATTATCACAGTTTTATTGTCACTTTAAGATTAATTTTCTGCAGATCTTTGAGTCAGCTTATATATGTGATTGGGTGTCTTGGTTTGAATGACAGGCGTCTGCTAAGGAAGGCAGGAGCCTCCCTTGGAATGGAGAATGTAAACCCTCTCCCTCTGAATTATTCTAATTTTGAAATTAAGGGGCTCTCAGGCAAAGATATATTAATTTGAACAGAGGAAGACCGAGAGCGAGGGATGGCACCCTCTGCCCAGTGAGAGAAGAAGACCTCTGTTTCTTGAGATGAAGATGAGATAGATGAAGAGAACTCTTGTTTTATGCTAGACAAGGCATCCTTAAACTGTACCCTGATAAGTTGATATGGCCCATGAGCACCTGTGGGAAGGCTGCCTCATGGGAGTGGCTTCACAACGGCAAATTTTCTTTCCCTTGGTGGGCCATTCATGAAGTGTGAAGCCACAAGAAAAATGGTACCTTATGGAAAACCTCCATAGTATACAAGAGAGACTCCTCTCCCCTGGTGAATTGAGAAATTATTATTCTAGGGGTGGTAAACTGACTGAAAATCCCAGGTTTTGTCTCCTTATGTTGTCAGTGGGAAAGTGAACAGTTGGTGGGGGGAGGAGAAGTGTTTTGAAGGTTTCATTCTGATTCTTATTCTTTTTTTTTTTTTTTTTCTTTTAGTGTTAGTTAATAAAATTTTATTACTTTTAAACCTGCTCTGCTCTTTTGCTGGTCCTGTCTCACAGCAGAAATTGTGGGAATATATTCCAGCAGATGCACTGGCACTTGGCTAGTGCCAAACCCAAGGCAGTGTGGTATGTGGAAATGTTTATTTCAGAGAGATTATCTCATCGAGGACCTTGTCAAATAGGATAACAAGGAAAAACAGTTCAGCTATAGGCAAACTCACAAACCTGATGGAGGTTTTGAGGCAAAACCAAGAAGCAAGCCTTGTCAGTCATACTAAGTGATAGGCTATCAAGGAACTGCGTGCGGGGTATTGCAGCCAACAAGGATGGAAACCTGAGGGCTCAAAACAGGGAGGAGAGGAGCTCAGCAGGACTAGGCAAAGTGATGAGGGAAAAGCCAAGGGTAGGGAATGGGGGCAAACAAAGGAGAAAAGTGGGATGAAAGGGCTGGTCCCATATGGATAGGGCTGGTAGCTGTGCTTATGGACTAAGCCCCATGCCTGATCACCAGTCTATCCCATCTTTCTTTAATCCTTTCCTAACTAGGTCTCTGCAGAGTCCCACTCCCTATCCCACGTGTGAGCACTGCAAGAGCTGGGTGCCATCCACTGCAGGGGAGTGGCTGTGAACAGATCTGAGCTGGTGGGTCAATTTTCAGCTTTGCTATGGGTGGAACCCGCAAGGGGGAAATCAGCAGCTGCCATGTCCCACAGCCTGGGACTGCCCTGCACTGGGCTTCAGAGGCTGAGCAAAGGAGGAAATCCTGGGCCAGTGCTGCTCTAACATCCCTTAACAGACAGGTTTTCATTTGACAGAAGTAATTCCAAAGATTAAATTGAGCAGCATATCATTTTCAAACATTATAATCATAATGCACCAAGCCTGATGCTTGGTGCAAATACAATGAAAAGGATCTCTTTTTAAATGTGCAAGGCTAATAATCCCATTTTTTAATAGTGAAGCTTTTTGTAGTATTTGTTTCCTTGGTTACAATATCTATACATGATAATATTTTTTTTTAAAGTGTGATCATGAATAAGATGATGTGAAATTTTGAGACAAAATGAATATGTGGCATTCTTCATCTTATTTAAACAAGGCTTGTCTCAAACTCCTATTTAAGATCATAATATGGCAGAAAATTTCTATTGCACTTATCCAGGTATGGATTAAATTAATATCAGTTGTTTCAAGGCTGTGCTGGGTTATGAATAATGTTCTTTGCTCTTATATAACTTTACTGTATATACAGCAGAAAAAAGATAGCAGAATCATTTCCTTACAACTATTGAAAACCATAGGTAAATGCTCTCCCTCCCACATGTTTTCCCCATCGTAGCACTTGCTCAAAATATTATGATTTAATATAAATTTGTTGTGTTGTTTTTTGGGTTTTGGGTTTTTGTTTGTTTGGGGATTTTTTCAATACGCAGTGAAAATCATTTCTACAGTAACTGGTAGCTCAAGTACTGAGGTTGTTTGAAAAAATTGAATTGTGCTCAGGGGCAACTGTGCTTATGAAGTGTTTAGTGCATGTAAACAAACAGAAAACTATGCATATTCCCTCAGCAGAAGCTACTTACAGAGAGCAGAGAATGTCAGACAGTAGGCATATGAGGTGGCTGTAGCAAATAGTTCAGAAAGAGGAGGAAAGGCAGATGTTGTTATGCAATGGCACTGCACCAAAGACCAGTGTGTAACGTTAAAATAATCGGTTTTCCTGTTACAGCTGGCCATGCACAGCACAATGTACTCTTGGAATATATAATGTTGTAGCTTCTGCTTCTCTGTTAGGGTTTAATTTTCTTCTTCAGAAAGCTGTAATCTCAAATCTTTTGTTTGATAACTCTGATGTGCTTGATGGGAGAAAAAAGGCTGCAGTGCTGTCACAAGCTCTAATTCGTTTAGCAATGAAGGAGATCTCAGAAATTTTGTACAGTATTCTGCAGTGGAAACACAAAAAGCAGTTGTTTTCCTGCCTGCTGCTCTCCAGTTATTTTCTTTTCTTGATGTAAGATGGAGGGGCAGTCTAAAAGGTAAAAAAGAAATGTATTTTTTTTTCTGTTGGAGCAAGTCATAAAAGAATGGAAATTTTCAGAACCGAGCTTTGTTGCTTTGTTCATTTTTTTTGCACTTTAAAGCATATGAATCTCTTCATGAGATGTGAATGAAAACTGGTTTGCACAGATTCTGTTTTGTCACAGAAATCTTGTTTGTTTGTTTCTTTTTCAAAATTTCTCTCTTGGCGAATATTTTTTAAAGTTTAAAATATTCTAATATTCAAGTATACTATTTTACTATACATGCATATGATTGTTGTTCCAGAAAAAGATAGTGTGATTTTTAATGTATTGATAGATAGTAGAGAAATTAAAAATTAAGGATGCAATTTAACACGGTTTTCACGCCTGCAGGTTTGACCCCAATGAATAAACAGTGAAGCTTATTTAGTTTTCTGTGGTTTCAAACAGTCCTTCCAGGCTATGGTAGCTTAGTCTTTTTAATAATGTTACTTTGCCTTTGGATAAAAGCCTGATGCATCCACTGATTCCACAAACGAATGTACAAATATTAAAAAGGGAAAATGGATTTATACCTAAATATTGGATGGATCTAATTACACTTTAGAATCAAAAACTCTCCCTTCTCGGGAATACGAGCCCTAAATGCCATGCATAATTATATATCCATTCTGAAAAAGCAAACCAATTATGTCACTGGCATATTCACATAGGAAGTGATTGAGGGTCAGAGCCTTTTGGTGAACATTGATGGCCTCTTGAAAGGTACAGGCTTTTTACTTCCTTTTGCCAGGCTGTCTGTACACACCAATGATCACTCCCTCTGTGCTTGTCCCTCTTCAAATCCTTTGCATACAATCTTTCCAATTTTTCCACTTTATTCAGGGAATCCTTGCAGCCTTCCACACTCATCTCCTTTGCTGAAATTTTCCTCAGTGCCTTCAGAGTGCCAGATATTTCCTCCCTATTTTCTGTGTAGTTCTCCCATCTCCACCCAAATTTTCCCTGTTTTTTTTCTTTTGTTGCAACCTGTTGAAGAATATTTCAATGTGCTAATTCCATAAGGTTTCAATTTACCTATAATTTTTTTTCATAACTTATTTATTTGTACTCATTATTTATTCCACCCAGTGCAGAGACAAGCCTAAAAAACACGGCAGTGTGATGCCTGAATGTTCAAAACATGAGTTGCTGTGCTGTAGGATACAGTGGTGAACTACAGGGTCAAAAGCTCAGCATACCAAGTGCAGGTGAAAGAAAACAGAAATTTCTTCCCATGCAGGAAAATCTGGGATTTCCTGTGAAGCAGTTGGAAAAAAGTGGGACACGACATCTAAATAGGAGGTAGCCCAAAGAATTTGATTTTTGTTATCTTGCTACTCAGTGTTTTCAAAGAGGGTAATACTTGTTGTCAACAAAAGAACAGTTCTTTTGCCAGAGCAGTACCCCATTATTTTTTTCCTGTCTTGAACAGTATGTTTACTTCTATCCTAGAGCTATCCTTTCTTGTTTTCTCAGGTAGGATAGGAAAATCAAAACCCATCTGAAAAAAAAAAAAGCCCCCCAAAACAAACAAAAACAAAAAACCCAAACAAAAAATACCAAACAAAATCCCAATACAGAAAAGAAATTATTAACACAGGCTAAGATAGGTTATTTTCTCACATTTCCTGCAGACATGTTACAAACCCAAGACGAATCAATCCTGACCTGCAAAACTTTTGTTCTACCTCCCACAATTTCAACAGATCTGTTTCTTATTCCCTTTCAGGAATACTTTGAGGGGGTTTTTTTCTGCTGAGCAATACTTTAACAGCTGAAATTAGACTTGAACAGCATTAGACTGTAGGCCATGTGGAAGAAAGCTGATTGAAATCAGCTCAGAGGAGGGGTTCCAAGCTGATTGCCTGTGTTCATTCCAATACCTCAGTGTGATTCAGCAGGTGACTAGACCTGTATCGAAGGTAGGAGTAGAGAGAAAAATGAAGGAATCTAAAAAAATAACCAGTAACTGAAGAAAAACTGTGGAATGTAAAAGGGGATGTTGAGGAGATAGAATAAAAAAGGGTATTTTCGAGTCTGAATGATTAATAATAAAAATATTGTCATTCTAAGACTTCAGCGCTTTATTAAATTAAACAGATGAACATTAGGGAAAAGGCTAAGCCTTCAAGAATCAGGAGAAACTTGTGTAGCAGAGAATTTTACAGCTTCTTTATCACAGACTGGATAAGAAGGATTATCTTTGCTACAATAAGTTTATTTTTCATTTCTGACTTTTAAACTTATATGAAAATCAGAATAAAAGAAATTCTGGAACAGCCATCACCATCCTGAAAAAGACTTACTGGATAAGCAAGTAGATGTTGTTTAGTCACCATTTAGTAAAAGAAACCCTTCTCTTATCAGCTATGTGAAAAATTTTCTCTGTGCCAGGTGAACTAGACTCAATTACAGGCAGAAAAAATGTCAGACTTCTGAAAATACTTAATTGAAAGTGCAATAGAAGACTTTAGTTTACCTTTTTTTCCAGAAAGCTTTATGTATGCATACTCCATGTTAAGAAGAAAAAACAAGAAAATACACTAGAAAAGATACATTTTCATTTTAACTCACTAAAGGCACTAATTCAGACCACAGTAGGGTGGTTTTGTACCTGGTTTAGTCATAGAACAAGTTTACTCTGCTGTTGACTACATAATGCTGTAATTACTCTTCATCTCTCTTCTCCTTGATCTCTGTATGTGTGTTGTTTATGAACTATTTGAACTATTTTTCTAACATATAGTTATAATTATATTCTGTATTGAAGTCAGTGTATTTTTTATCATTAAGGAAATTGAGAAATATATTAACTAATGAAGCCTCTGATAATGTGCTAGAATTAGGGGACTTATTTAATGAATGAATAATGAAGAATTATCCATTGTGGTCATCATTCCAAATTCAATCGTTGTCTACACCTGAAATATGGTGCTAACATGACAATTAAGGTAAGTGCTCCATTTCATCACATACTAGAAATTTCCTATAAACTTATTTCAAATTCTTAGAGTCTCTGAGTTTTTCTGCCTTAGTTGATGGATCTGGTCAGCTTAGATATTTTCCTGCTAACTCTTAATTTTTATTCCTATTAATTTTTCTATAACTCCACACTCTGAGATGCTTTCCTTCTAAAGAATGCCAGCTGAAAGTCATCAGAGACATGGGCCTGCCTTGCACCCAGCAAGGCATTGTTCTGTGAAAGTAGATAATCACTGTCATTTGTACTCATCCCCTGCTACCTTTTCTGAAGAAACTATGAAAGCATCAGGATCAGACTCTTGCTTGGTAATTCCAGCCATGGTACTTTTCAGGTTTCAGTCTAACTAACAGATCCCTGATGTGCAGAGGACAGGAAGAATCTCCTGATGAACAGAAATTGTGAAGGACTGCAACATTCGTTTCCCACTTCCAGCCTAAAGAAGATAGTGAGAAAACTGCAGATATCTGTACCCATGCAAGGCCAGCTGTAAGTTGTTGATGTCATACAAAAACTGGTGGACTTCCATCTGGTGAAGAGTTCTTTTTCCAGGTTGATTTAACTCTTGTGCTGTTTGCCATTCAGCTACACCGTAAAATAATGAGAGATGAATATAGGTGAGCAATATGGGAAAAGCAAAATGGTCCAAAATCAAGAAATTCCCTTTGTATTGGAAAGGATATGAAGATGCAGACAGCAAGAAAGACTGATCACCAGAGATGAGAAATGGTTGAGGGATTCTTCAAATGAGGTAAAACATGTCTCTATGTAAGGTCTCCTTCTCAGGAGTCTGACAAAGGAGGATAAAGGTAATTTCCAGTAAAGACAGTGGACTTTGTCATATCTGATTGTAAAAAACTGGAAGACTTGCATTGCTACTTCACTATCCCTGAAAATTAGTTTTTTTACTTGACTGTGTAAAGTCATTTTGGTAGAAGATGAGGTTGCTGCTTCAGTGCTCAAGCTGTAGTCCATAAGAAGAGAAAGAGATGTACAATGATGAAAAACAGATGAAAAACTGTGCTTGACATTATTTTTCTATTTGTAGCTGTGGCATATTCTAATACATAGTAAATTATTGCCTTAGATATAATTCATAATATTGTCATTGATTCTAACTTTTACCTGTGCTTATTATTATTTCTCATCTCCATTTATATTGTTGCTATTACTGTTTTCCCTCTCACTTGCTGTATCTTTTGATAAATTAGAGGACAGGCTCCTTGGGGCAGTAGCCTTATTTGCTGAATGCTCTCTGTGATGAAGTAGGTACTACTTTGGTCTCAACCAGATGTTTGCTAACACTCCAAAGAGAAAACAAGTGGCTCCAAAATGAATTGTGACCCCTGAAACAGCTGGGGTCTCATCTTGAATTTGATGCAGGTGTTCCACTTGCTATTTATTTTGTGTCTAAAAATAGTCTATGAGTTAACTCATTTCAGTCAAAATAAAAGAAATTTCATATCTCCCACACTGTTTGTAATAAGACATCCAAAGGCTTAAAAATCTCACCCTTTTAATCAAGTTAGCTATTCCATAGTTAGTTATCTCTACCATCATTAACACCAATATCCGATTTTATACTCTTAAAACACATAAGAAAAGCCTCCCTGGTTTAGACCTAATATATATTCCAAGTGCCAAATATACTTGTCTGCCCTCCTGCTTTTTTCCTTTGCTGCAAACACCAGATTGTATTTACTCAGCTGAGTCTCTTATGCCAGTAAACAGCAGGCATGCTGACATCTCACCACAGGTCACCAGGGATCCAGTTTCTTGAATGTAGTTAAATATTCTGTTGCCTGATCAAAATATAGATATTGTCAAAAGTGAAATATGGATGTGCATGTTGTGCAGCTCTTGGTTATCATGGGATGTTTCACATGAAATGAAAAGCAGAGCAGAGTTAGTCATGTGAGAATCTCTCCTGCTTTCTCTCAATGCTTCACTGCTCCTTGTCTCCGTCTCTGAAAGCTACACATAGCCTTTGAACACCCAGAGCAGTGTGCTCAAATAATAGAAGATAAAATATTAAATGAACATATGGAAACAATCAGCAAGTATGAAAACTTAATTTCATAAAGCATAAGTTTAGATGGGATGTATTGGATTTTTAAAATATATATATATATATCTATAGATAAATACTGATTTATTTGATGGGGTTTGTTTGTTTGTTTGTTTTTTTAATGGAGGCAATATAAAAGGTATTAAAATTAGGCATTTATTAGACTGCTGTAAGGCACAGTATAGAAAAATCTACATGTCATTGTAAAAGAAAATTTCACTTAATGCTCATCTTCATTTAATTTCTTTGTCTATAATAACAAATATGTTAGAGAACTGAGTAGATGAGGAATTGTCTGGGCTTGAGATTATAGTAAAAATAGGGGGCAT
>VYXF01011000.1:103740-144942 GCA_013397295.1 Polioptila caerulea
CATGAAAAGTTAAGAAATACTTTTGGCAGGAGATGATTGTTAAAGAAGGGAAAGATCTACTGGAAAAAGAAAAAAATGAAGGCATAGACTCAAAGGTTGTATTTGACCAATAATTTAATTTTTTGTTTGTTTGTTTGCATGTTGTATTGCTATTTATATGCTAGTTGGGATCTGGAAAAAAGGGGATTTTGAGATGAAGACCTAAGTTTCACTTTGAAAATAATGAAAGAGAGTACTCAAAAATGTGTTTGAAAATGTAAAATGGGTACTTGATATTTCATATTTTCCACATCCTCTTTTAAGCAGCAACTAACAGAACTGACGTTTGTGACATGGCATACACCAGTTTAAGCTTATCCCAAAGTTTCCATACTTTAGCTTTAGATACTAAGAAATGAATTGCTGTTTTTCCTGTACTTAATGAGTTCAATGAAATTACAACCCAGTTATGCAAGTCCTGAAATTAGTAGGCCTAGACACACTTGCTTTCACACAGAGAGTCATAATGAAAAGCAAAGAAATTTCATATCATGAATGAGATTCAACCTGTTATGTTTAATTGAAATATATTTCAATGACATTGGTAACAAAATTTTCAAACAATGCCAGTTCAGTTTCATATTATTGACTATTTTTAGCCATCATCACAAATTAATTTTTTCTGGCAAATAATGGTGGATATTCTAAAGTTTTACATATAATTTAAAATAAATATATAATTTTCAAGTAAATATGGAGGAGTTAATGTGAAACACTAATTATCAAGGCTAAATAAAATGATATGGTTTTGTTTGATTACATTGTAAAGCTCAGGGGTTTGTTGGTATTTTATCCTTTCAAGTTTTTCATGGGTTTTTTAATTTATTTTTCAATTTATTGGCCTAATAGCTTCCTTTAGTACTTAGCAGAGTCTGTGTAAATTCTAGAGCATAATCTGAGCATCATTATTTTCCCTTGATGTATCATAGCAAACATTACATCTCAGACTCCCAGTTCTCCATATGCAGCCTGTGGTAATGAAGTCTGATCCAGACAAGCTTCTTCCTGTGAATTCCTTTCTTTATTAAAAAAGAGAAATGATAGACTACCTGAGTAGAAACCTCTGTGATAAATGGTATTGAGTAATATGAAATATAAAACCAAGAAGGTTGGGGCTGAAGAAGATACTCTGAAGAGGTCTCTCATTGTGATTAGAATGTGTTATGAGGGAAACTCCTGCTAAGTGCAACTGTGCCAGCTTTACAAATCTGTGTGTTTAGATCTCCTTTGCTTATTTTACATATAGAACTTTGTTTATGTTGTCTGAGTTCTACAGATGAGCCAGTAGAATGCTCTTTTTTTCCACATTATCCAAAAATATTTAGGAAGAAAATGTAATCAAATTTCTAGTACTAGAAATTCACATCATACATTAATAAAATTTGATTTTGTGATTCCACCACACCTTTCTGTTTATTACTGACTTGGCATTTATACAATAACTATCTAAAATACCTTGCCTATAAAGAAGCTTATAAAGCAGTATATTACCATGGCTTCTGCAATAGTTTCATGAAAAGAATAATTGAATGTTCCTCTTTCATTTAAATAAATACTTAGTAATTAATGATACATTTCTGGGTATAATGTGACTTAAATAATCAGTATAAATTTAAAATTTTTATGCAGGTCCATTAAAAATTAAATAGCCAACTTTGAACATAGTTTCCTTGAATGCTAATTCTATTTCTATTTTACAAACATGTTCATTTAACATTACTGTTTTTGTTCATTTCCTCTTCCCTTTGCTTCTCTTTGCTCCTCCACACCAACTGCCCACAATTGTAAAACAATAATAAAAAATAGTAATAACAAAAAATTATAGTCAAATGGCCTTGTGTAAACTTATTTGGAACAATTTTAAAGTAAGGTCTTTTTTTCCTGCTATTTTAATTTGGAAGTGAGCCTTTTTCCTTCTTAATTTAATTCCATAAACTCAGTTGCGCAAAAGGTTCATCATAATGGGTTTTTAAATACCCATTGTCAGAATGCCCTGTGGCAATCTGATTGTGGTTCTAAATGGCATCCAGCTGGACAGGAATGGCTGCATCAAGAAGTACACAAAAATATTTTTTTTTTTTTGGCTTTGAATTAAAATCCAGTATTAATTTCATGAGTGACCCTCATCTGCATGTTTTCCTTTATGCATGTTTTGGAAGCCTGTCTCTGGAAAAGCCATAGCCAAAGGAAGTGTGCTCACCTGGAACTTGAAGATCTCAGAGACATACATGTAATGGAAAAAATGTCAGAGGGAGAAGATGAAGGCTTTAAATTCTCATGAAGTTATAATTCTGTAGCAGCAAAAATTCTGCCCTTGGTTTACTCCTGATCAATTGAAAAGAGCAGTCTATCACTATCTCTATGTTTTTACTGGGAGTAGTGACACAGTTGGTTTTTACATGTTTCTACATGGAAAAGTTCCTCCAAACTGGAGTCAGCAATTTGCTGACATCACCATTCTGTAGAATACCTTCTTGGTGATTTAAACATGGAAAGACTGGGAGGAGGCCATTTGAGCTCACAGGTGTTTATATCAAGGATTCAAACAGCCTCATGAGGTGAAAAGACAAAAGGAGAGTAAGGTTGTGATCTCTTTGAGAATCTTCAGTTAAAAAAAAATCATTCCTATCTAGAGAAACACAACTATGCTGCCCACATTTTTAAGTTGTGGAGGAATAAACAGTTTATTGGTTCATTAACTCAAATTAGTATTTTATCCCAGGATTTTCCAGATTTCTATATTCAAATAATTTAAACATGGAATATGAACATATTGCTATATTCAGAGCAGAAGGAAAGGAATTAATGAGCACAGTGAATATTTTGTGAGGAGGTTTCCACATCCATACTGGGCCATAAATTTGATGACTGTTTATAAAACATGATTAACAATATGAGAGCCAGAGAGGCTACTGTGACATGAGATTAATCCTCATTTTCACTTTTAATGGGGTTTGATAATTGATTATTGTTGGTTTTCTGATGGCACAGATGAGACTTTGATTGGCTCAGATGAACAAATTATGATAAATATCATCACTCTGTGAGCAGTCAAACTGTTGCTTGTATTGGTGAAAGTGCAGATATCTGTTTTATCAAATGCACAGCTGCAAGCAATGGCCCCATCCTATAATTCATGATAACATAGTTGTTGAAAGCAGAGAGATGATAATTATCAGGAATCTCTCCAGCTACACAAATAAAATGTCATATTCAGATTTAATGTGTAACAATTTGGATATCCCTGGGAGAAGTATGCATGAACGTATTTTAGACTTACACCCTGTCCTTTTATTTTGCAATAAAACTTGTGGATGGTGAGTGTAAGCTAACTTTAAAGTGCTATATAAAAATTACTTTAGAAATTTTTACTGAGTAATACTTGAAAATACATTGGAAAGGGCAATAAATTATCCTTTGCTAGTGCAAACCTGATTTTCTGACATTTGGTGCAAGTAAAGTTCCTGAAATAAAATACTATCATATACAAAAAATGATTCTGCTGAGCTATCTTTAAGTACAATTTCCAGGATAGCTTTAAGCACAGTTACTGGGGTTTTTTAGTAATTTTATCATATTTAGTAATTTTATCAGTGTTGTCATTGTTTCCATTGATGAGCTCTTTGTTACTCTGCTTCTAGTTTTTCCCATGCTGAAAATTCTTTGGGCTGATACTCAAAATTAAAACAGAATTAAACACCTGTCCAAGCAAAAAAAAAGGAAAAAAAGCACTGCTCACCACTTAGAATCTTTAAAATTCACAGCTAGTGACTCTGGAAAGAAAGATTTTGAGTGCTTTTCCATTTTGAATTTTCCCCAGTTATTAGGCCATCAAGTACATTTTTATTTCTCCTATTTTCTTTTTATTTTCATCCTTTTCATTGTTATTCCCAGTTTTCATTTTGTTATTCATTCAAATTTAAATGTAATTTTTTCTTTCTATGCATCCAATAGTGCTTTGATCAGTACTCAGTGTCATCTTAAAAAAAATCACCATTTCTTTTTTTCTAGCACTTTTTTTTCACACAGAGATTTTTTTTTTCCTTCACAATTCTAGTCTGGTTTTTTTTTGTTTATTTTTTTTTTTTGGTTGGTTGGGGGCTTTTTTATTTTGTTTGTTTTTGTATTTGTTCCCAAGCTACACTGAATAAACTGCTTTGACTTTCAAATGTCACACTTAAACTCCTTCCTACTTACTCACTTCCTTGGGACAGCTTTGAGGTCAGTACACTCTGCTAAGGACCAAAGGCAAATTTGGACATATGGTAACCCTCCTAAACTATGCAGATAATTCACAAACCTACTGTTTGTACCAACAGTCACTTGTTTATCTCATTTATTTCTATTATAAACACTTGTTAAGAAGCATCAGTTTCCAAATGTGTCAGTATGTGAAGTAATTTGCATTATTCTCTCAGGAGTAAAAACATACGTGCCACCGTCCTGCATTGAAGTCTAGAGTAAAGTTTTCTTTATGTTTATCCAATGTTTTAGCGTGAGTCTAAATATTTAAAGCCTGAAATGGAAAAAAAGACTATTGAGCAATCACGATCAACTGTGGTTTTTATTCAGTGAATTTTATTAATGAAATCTGAAACAAGGATATGCAGCTTGAACAACTAATGGGATACTCCATAGAAATTGACTCAATATTGGGTTGAATTTATTTTAAATAATCATCAAGGTCTTCTCTCTCTCTTCATGAAGAACCCAGATATTCTTAATTCAGCACAGAAAAATTGATTATCTGCCATATTAAAAAAAAAAAAATTCAGACCAAATTTTTTACAGTTAAATAGCCTTGACCTTATATATGATTTCAAATATTTTCCACAAAACAATATTGCATTTTTGTAATAGGTCTCTGATCAAACATAGATTGTTGTATGTTTGTGAGAAAAAAGACTTTGATCTTTAAAGAAAAACAATACAAATCACATGTTCAATTAAAAAAATTCCTTGATTTGGAGAGTGAATAAATTAAATCTATTATAAACATCTCACTAAGCAAAGAAAAGAATTGACTTTCCTGAAAATATGTTTAGAATTTAAACTAATGGCGCAAGTAAAAAGTCACTGTATTTTCCATTGCTGGACTATTAAAAAAACTATCTTTAACATAATATAATAACTGTTTTTCTTTTAGGTAGAGATATATTAGATGGTGAATAAATTAATATTTATTATTTCACTCGCTGCATTATATATGCTTTTGTTCTTGCCATGGACACTGCCAGCACAAGGTACAAAACACAATGGTCCTGTATAGAAATAGCTTATTGCTTCAGCTGATAATGACAAGTAACATTATGATAAACATACAGATTTTGAGCATATTTCTTGAAATGGATACCTTATAATGAAATTTAATGGGCATGCCTTTTTCAGGGTTTAGATAGTGACATTGTAGAGAGTAAGATGAAGTACATAAAAAATATACACTTTCTATAAACTATGTTTCCAAGACTGCATTTGGAAAGAGGCATAGTGGAAAATAAAGATGAAGAGATCTTAGTTATGATGAATTATTCATGTCGTTGCAACAGGTCAATATTTATTCTCAGTAATGCACTTGTACCCCTGAAGACCTGAAATGCATCAAAGCTTGATTATTGTGGATTTATAGTCAGAAAAAATAAGAAATATTCTGTCATCATAGTTGTGGAAAATTTCTTGTTCTATGAAGCGGGCATTTTTTTTTTTCGTAAGGAATTCCATTGAAAAAATCAGGCTTATGACAAAACAAAACATTAATAATAATCTACTTCTGGTTAGAGCTATCAAAATTAAATTTCTCAGTTCTGAATACAAATATATAGCATGTTCTAATTCTCTGAGCAAGAAAAAAATATATTTGTGTTTGCACGGGTTTTTTTAATTCCATGTGTACTAAAAATATATAATTTTTTAACCAATGGAACTTCAACAAAATCTGACATAATTTTATGGGATCGGTCTGGTTAAGGCTGACATGGGTATGGTTACTAATGCTAATGCAATCAGAGCTGTTGGATTAAGAGCTGTGACCATGAGGAGGAAATAACTGTGTGTGTTTTGCACTGCTTTAGTGACTTTCAGGGTCTGTGGCTGCCTTTCTTGGCTAGTGACGTGGAGAGTGGCCTTCAGAGGAGCTGCCTGCTGTTTGCACTGACAGCAGTGGAGTCTCCTGCCTTTACAGAAGAGTAGGCTGAAATTAGGAATACAGTCTGCTCCCTGGCTCCCCTCATAGAGTCTCCCTTCTTTCCTGTCCCCTGCAGGATTCTTTTGAGATGTCACATTTCCACTTGGTAAGCAATGTTCTCATACTCCTAAATAAGGGTGTCTAAGTACCAGGATTAGGGGCTTGTGGTTGTTTTATCCATCTCATCCCATCAAAATATATCATGCAGTAGATTAAATGTGTAGAGAGTCTTGATACCTCAGAAAAGTGGAAGTTCTTACCAAAAATTTGAAGGAGAGAAAAGCATTAATAACTTGGCATGGTTGACGCAGCAAGTGGGATTGTTTGGCATATGTAAACACAGATGGGGTTAATCACTGAGAAAGGGAAAGAACTAAATAAAGTAAGGAGTATATAGGAGGTGACAGGGAGGTGGTTTGGGATCACAGTGTCACCAAGGGCAAATCCTGCCTGACCAACCCAGTGGTTTTCCATATGGGGGTGAGTCCATCAATGGACAAAGGAAGGGCTACAGATGTCATTTACCTGGACTTCTGTATAGCCTGTGACATGGTCCCCTGTCGCTGGGGGACACACAAGGACACACACAGACACACTTCTCGTGAGAAGGCTGAATTCTTTTTATGAAAACATCTGACTCCATATTTATAGTTTTTCCACACAGACCAGGGATTGGAGGAGAAGTTGGACACCTCTCCCATCCCATTGGTCAAGATAACTGCCCAACAGGTGTTTTTTCGCACCAAGGAAAGAATTTCAACAACCTCATCTTAACATAAACATCCTTCTAATTATAACACCCGTGTGTGAGAAAGAACTAAGATCTACGAAAACATTGAGTTAGAAAGTGCGTCAGGAAGGCTTGAAAATCAGGGTGATAGTCCCCCAAAATATCATCCTTCTCTCTAAACTGGCAAGAGATGGGATTGATGGATGTTAGATGGATTCTATGATAGCTATAAAGGGTTCATGAATAAAAAATAAATAAATTAGAATGCCCTTAATATCTTGTAAAACTTCCTAGGAAGTAAAAGCTGGAAATACAGGAATTTACAGGAAATACAAGAAGCTGGACCCTTTCACTGGAAGTACAGAAAGTAAAAGGCAAATAATAATAGGTTTCTAAGACAGGGATTGATCGTTTTATGAAGGCAGTTTTGTGACATGTGCATCAAATGTGACTGAATAGCTCCAAGAATCCATTTCTGTTCCAGAATCTTTAGTTCTTCTGTGCTCCTTACTGTAAGGGTGAATGAGTTAACCTACACCCCGAGTTTGCCAGTGAGGGAACAATTTTCCAAGAGTAAGTCCTAGAACTGGATATAAGAATTTAGGGTTGGAGGAAGCTGGGAGTCAGAATTATGAAATTCCCCAAGGGGAAGTGCAGGGATTAGATCCTCATGGATGCTGCAAGAGCATATTTGAAAATAAAGTCCTCCAGAACTGAAGACTGTTTAGCTGAGGGCTTCTAAGGGACTTCTTGTGGCCCTGACCATCTCCATCCTGCAGCATGTCTTAGCAACACTGTTTGTGTGACTGCACTGTGAGTCAGCTTGGGAAAGCGGCTCAGCTGAAAACACGGGGAGGTTGGAGATGCAGGGGTGAGGAGTGTCGGTGTTGGTGGGTTAAGATGACAGTTTTCATCCAGAAATAACTCCTCAAGCTGTCATCCTCTGAAGTCACAGTGACATTTGTGGTGACAAAAGGGTGATGATGGGTATGCAAAGCTGAGGGTCCTGCATGAACAGGATAGACTAAAATCTGTCTAAATTGCCAGGGGAAAAAGGTAAAGAGAAAAAGCTGCAGCAGGTTGAGTGATAGCTCCTGTCCATCTCATTGCTACAGAGCTGGATTTGGTCTGCTGCACAGTGCCTGACAAGTACTCCCTCACTGCAGGCTCTTTTGGCCCCCTATCTTTCTGTTGAAAGCCCTTCTCAGGAGCTAAGCATATTCAAGTTCATATTGGGACTACCGGGTTAAAACTGAACTGATGAATTTTGGGGAATACAAAATCTTACAATGAAAGTACTCAAGCATTTAAAAAGTTTATATCTCAGATTTCTTTTTTAAAAAAACCCACCTTTGAAAAGCTTCTCAAAGCAACCCAGGAAAACAATTCAATATATGTGGTGTCTCATTCTTTTGATGAAGTTTATGAACCAGCCATCAGCTCAGCAGCACACACTCTCAGGACTTCAAGCACACAAAAAAGCCTTTCTTCAAGGCGTGTGGACAAGCCTTGTCAGCATCAGAATGTATCAAACACTGAGTAATCATGACTAGAAGACTGCAGAATTGACATTAGCATGTATTTACTCTGTAGAAATCTGATGCTCAAAACATTCCTTGTATCATTTGGTACTCTTTGTTCTGAGCTTTCCCCGAATTGACAAAACTAAAGTGAGCTGTTAGAAGGCTTTAGTGAAATTTGATTAGTATGTGCATCTGAAGTTGTCAGTGCAGTGTAAGCAGCAAAACCATTACCAAATTGGCTCCAAAATCCTGAAACAGAAAATGATAAGTTTGAAAACCATTGAATTATATTTTTTATAACTGACAACAAGCTGTGCTGAAACCACCAGGATTCCTGAATTCTTAATTAAAAAAAAAATAAAATCTAATGTTTCTTCTCCATCTTTATCACCAATAAAACCTGGATTTCAGGAAAATTACTCTGTAATATGAAACCTGCACAGTCATTTTAATATTATATATGTAATATGTATAATATGTGGAAATCATATGCATTTACCATGTAATAGGAGAGCAAGTGAGATAATTTTTAAGGTGTTCAATCATAAATTCATAAATTTATAAAAGTCTGGGGAAAAAAAGTCACATCAAAGTTCAATTAGATAAGCTTTCTCTCAGAATTTAAATGAAACATTTGGCTGATTCTGGATTATTTGAGGTGGGATTATTATTATTAATATTATTATTATTATCATCATCATACCAGTACCCAAGGCATCATTGAACATGGAGCAAGAGAACAGGAGATGATGAAGTATAATTTAGTGGCATACTTGAAAGAATTCTAAATGGACTAAAAGGATACTGAAAATTTTATCCAAAAATCAATAAATTGACTTAAGAGCAGAGATTGGAAATATTTTAACATACACCTTCACACAGATACACACAAAAATGGTGTTCAAATGATAGAGGATATGTGAGCTTTTCTCTTATGCCTGTAATAATATTAAGGTCAGAATATTAAACCAAGAATGTTTAAATTCTTAAATGCACTGCCCTACTGATTAAATTAGATCAAGAAGAATGACAGATATAAGAATATAATTGCAAGAAAGCAACTGATGTGTGCAAACCCATAGGCAAGGTTGTAAAAGAAAAGTTAATCAAATTTACCAAGGAAAAAAAAAAAGAGAAAGCAAGATGCAGAGGGCTGTGTGTAGTGATGGCATACATTCACAAGAAATCAGCATTGTTCCTTTGCATATCAGAGAGTTTTGATGAGAATACAAGTCACGTGGGCTCATATCTAAGCATCTCTCAAATGAATTAAATGAAGAAAGCAATGTGGTACAACTTCTGCATCTAAATGAGGCTGATGGTTGGTCTTAGAAATCAAATACAATGGAGAGCTTTTGTTAAGAAGAACATAGACCACCACCCCACTGAACCCCCTAGTTGTGAAGAATGCAATTTTATCTCTCACCTGTGTGTGTTCTGAAACCTTCTGAGCTTGGCAATCAGAAGACTCTCAGATGTAAAACCTTGAACACTTCAACATCAGGAAGACATTTATGTGATTCATGAAAAGAGTACATGATAGATAAGAAATGTTCATCACATGAACAAAAGACAATAAAATGTACTCTGATACACACTATTCTTAGAAAGATAATGTTTTAAAACTAGAAAAAAGAATTTAGAAACCCAAGAAGTAATTATTTTTTCCTGGAGAAAACAACTTTTGTTTGAAACATCACTCTTACTAAAGGAAATTATTATCTACTTAATACAAATTAGCAGGGATGGAGTAAGCTTTATGTTCTTCCACAATCTCACTTCTGCAACATAGCATTCTCACAATAGCTTTCCATTTATATGGGTATTTTTGAGGCTGCTGTTCTCTCTCTGAAGCTGTCATATTTCTGTTGTCCGTGGAACTCCTGTGGAAATGGGTGTCAAAATGCTTTTGATTAAGGGGACTAGAAAACATTCATGTTAAATCTCAATTATTCTTCCATTTAATTTTGTGTATTTTTCTCTCCCTGTGCTATTGCTAAATAAGAAAAATACTAATGAGGATAGGAATATCAGTATTCCTCTACTTGGTTTCTCAGAGTTACCACCCTTTTTAGAAATTTTTGTCTAATTAAGTGGAACAAAAATAATGCTTTTCTTGAGAGATGAATCTCAAGGAAAGCCCTGTAAAGAAATAGTTTCCTGTGATTCTAAATTAAATTCTGTGATTTGGCTTTCCAAACCTATTTAAAGAATAACCAACAGTCATAGAAACCACACTATGCAAATAAGGCATTTTAATTTACAATCTTAAATTAGATGTTCTTCTAACAGTTGAAAAAATAACAAAATATTCCTTTGTTAAATCTGCCAAACATTCTTAATTGAGTGAATTTTCATATTTATGTTTTCTTGGATTCCTTATTGTTTCTCCATCTGTTTTCTGAGGTTCTACTGGATTTCAATGACAAGTGAATAAAACTGTGAGAACTTGTGAAATAATTGTTTTTCCCCAGCTGGCATTTGGAGAATTTCAGATTAGTTGATAAGTTCTACATTACTTGCATTATTGCTGTCATATATGATTTCTCAGAGCCCTGCTCTCTTCACAGACATTGTTACCAGAAGAGTTGGGCATAAATTAATCATCCAATATTCCATTTGAATGCTTAACTTAAAGGGAGAGGCTGCTGTTTTAGTAAAGAGAAATATCTGAAAACTGATGTGTTCCAGGGATATGGAGCATTTGGGGCTCCCTGAGTATTTATAAAGCTTGATTTTTGAGAAATAAATATTTCTTTTACAATCAGACCAATTTATATTTTGTATTTAAAGAGAAGCAAACCAAACAATGAGGTTACTTTTTTATGTATTTCAGATGTGGTTGGCATTAAATCACAAAATTAAAATTTCATGTCGTAAGACAATTTATAAGAAATTTACTTCTCCTTAGGCAGAGCACTTGGTCCATACCCACCTATAAAAACCCTGATGGGCACCCTCATGACCAAAGGCTGCCTGTAGCAGCTGATGAAATTTGGGGAGAGGATCAGAGGACTACCCCACAGTAACAAAGTCAAAGGTGATAGGAGGACAAGGAAGGAAAGGGAAAGAAAATAGAAGTGCAAAATTTTTGTTTCATTTGAAAATATCCTGACAGCTGGTCATATCTTTATGGAGAGAAATAATGGGGTAGTGGGACAAGGATTCTGTAAAGAAAATTAGAAGAGCAAATGATGATGCTCTCTTATGTTGTGTGAAACACCTCTGTAAAATCACTACAGAAGAAGATTACTAAAATACAAAGCTTGTCCATTGTAAAATTAGTATTTGAAAAGTTCTCTGAGTAGGTTGAACTGAATCTTGCATTATACTCATATTTTCTCATATAACTCATATTTTCAAGAGAAAATAAGGAGTTAGTGATGATAGGGATTTATACCTGTTACAAGGGATTTATTGCCTGAATAAAGTAAGGGTTATGAGGTTTTGGAAAGCATATAGTAAAAGTTCATGTGGCCAGCTCTGTGAGACTAAGAGCCACTGGTCTCTGAAATTTAGAATTGAATTTTTCACTTCAGCAAAATATTCTTTTTTTTCTCAATTACCGATCTTCAATCTACATTGTCGAAGTATCCAGTCAGCTATCAAATTATTGAAGATAAGGATTATGGTCTCTATTTCAAATGACACTTAAGTGGGATTATTTTTTTCACACCATCATGAACTGAAAAAATGCAAGTGCTCACAAAATATGAAAAAATCCAACTATGTAATTCATAGGAATTTTACTCCTATACATTCTTATTTATCCTGTTATCAAAAAGGGTTTTTTACTAAAACTTTTTTTCTAGGATTAAGAAAGGAGACAAGGCCTGGGTCCCTTAGTGAGTAACTTTATTTGCGGAATAAAGTAGGAATTTAATTTTGTCTTGCAGCTTGAGAGATCTCTGACAAGAAACATTTGATTAGCCAGTTATTGCACAAATGCAAACAAAACATAGTCTCTGCTGTCTTACTGCACAAATTAAATCACAAAGGATTACCATTTACCTGGTGAAAAAGAGCAGTTTGAATATCAAACTTCTGTTCTTTGAAATAGAGTTTGTCTGCAAAGTCATGTAAGGTGAACATTTTGTATATTTTTTTGCTTGTTTTCCTAAACTCATCCTAGCCTTGTAGCTTTTCTCTAGCAATATTTTGCTAGATATTTCTTTATGGCAGAGATTATATGTTTGTAGTGTAGTTTGTATAATAGAATCCTATGCTTAATGGAGCCTAGGTATTGGTGGCTGTCAAGGTGTAAAGGTAACAATGTAGTTTTAAGATTTTATTTCTCAAAAAGAGTGAGAATCTCTGAACAGCCACAAGTACTAGCAACTGACAAGATGCACCATAGAATGAGGGAGTTAATATATTTATTAAAAAAAATATCACCTGAAAAAATCCCAAACTGTTCTAACACAGTCTCAGAATCTTCTTTGTGAAATTAAAAGGGAATGAAATGACTGAACTGCAAAGAGGAATCTTAAGGAAAGCAAAAGTATTATTAAACATATACTTTTCATGGTACAGCGTGTTATAAAATTTATGATTTTTCTCAGTGTAAGCAGCTCAGGCAAAGAAAATCAGCGTCTGTGAGTTTACCAAATAAGAATTTCCAATCAATGCAAATTAAATTGCAGTTCTTTTTTAATTTTAAAGTACCTGGGTTAGTTACATCCATGGCTAACAAAAGGGAGAAGAAGAAGGGATGCTTTGTCTCAGCACAGTATGGCTATCTGTTCCTTGGACATTACATCTCAGTCAGCCAAGAAAAATTAACTAATCAAATGTACTGGGTATTTCTGGATTAGATGAACTCAAACTTGATATTAAATTTCAAAATATGAATTGTTGTTTCTCTTCTATTGGTTATTTTTAAAATTTACTTAGAACTCTGTGAAATAGAGGTGAATGATGCAATGCTTGGACCTTATTGGTGAACTGCTCTCAGATTTCCTTCGCAGAATCACAGAATATGCTGAGTTGGAAGTGACCCACAAGGATCATCAAGTCCAGGTCCTGGCTCTGCATAGGACACTGAGTGTCACACCATGTGCTTCTTGAACTCTGTCTGTCTTGGTGCCGTGACCACCTCCCTGGGGAGCCTGTTCCAGTGCCCAACCACCCTCTGCATGAAACACTTTTGCTGACATCCAGCCTAAACCTCCCCTGGCACAGCTTCGGGCTGTTTCTGAGTCCTGTCACTGCTCAGGAGAGTGAAGAGATCAGTGCCTGCCCCGCCACTTCCCCTCCTGATGGAGTTATAACCACACTGAGGTCTCCCCTCAGTCTCCTGCAGGCTGGACAAACCAAGTGGCCTCAGCCACTCCTCCTACAGCTTCCCCTCAAGACCCTTCACCATCCTCTGGCCCTCCCTTGGACACTCTCTAAGGGCTCAATGTCTTCTTTATTGTGGTGCCTAAAACTCAAGATACACTATGGTATTGTAGGAACCACATTCAAAACTCAGCATTCCTTCCATCAGAATGCAACTTTGTGAGTAACGGGAGGATGGGAAAGTACTTTTTGACTGATGTAGGAGGTTTTAAACATTTTTAGGCCATATCTGTAAATGGTCATAGCGCAACCCTTATGGAAGGAGCTGTGTTATACATCAGCTACTAAAGCATGTTTTCAAGTCTTTGTCAATAGTTTTGTAAAAGAGATTCAGAAATTAATTTCTCAATAGCCCAAAGATTTAACCACTGTGATTTTAGTTAAGAAGTGTTATAGATTGCAAATAGCAGATATATCAGAAACCAGATAGGTGGTTGGTTATTTAATCTTCATCCATGCCCACTGATTTCTGCATCATTATCCTCTTCATCTTTCAGGTGATGCATTCTTTGAAATATTGTTTTCTTAAAAGTTTTTCTTAAAAACTGATAAAACTAATTGAGCACAAGTATATTTCTATAATATTATATTCTGCCCCAGATATCATTTAGAAGTATTATTTTGTTGACTATGTTATAGTAATCAAGTAAAGAAGTACCACATTGCATTTTCCCTAGATTACTTTTAGAACCTTTTTTTGCAAAACCAGATATTTTAGATGGATTTGAAAACAGAGCTAAGAACTTTCATTGAAAGAAAGTAAAGCAAAAGATGTTGACGCCTGGATCTTATGAGAAAACAAAAGGAGCAAGTGATTTCTTACAAAATTATATTAAAGTCAAGAGTGATTCAACACCACTTTTGATAATTGTGTACATAAAACTCAGTAGATGATTACTATAAAAAGCCTCTTGCATGTCATAGCTCCCACCAAAAAGAAACCAAAAGACCCACAAACTCTACAGGAATTAAGCTTTTTTTTCAGGACTTAAAAATCTAAGGACCATAAGGCCTGTGAAAATCTGGGAGAGAGGTGGGAGTTGAGTGAGTGGCTGCGTGGTGTTAGATTTCTATCTGGGCTTAAACCACAACAAATTGTTTCTGAAAAGACACAATATTCAAACAAAATTAAACAAACAAACAAACAATCAACTCGTGTATAGGATGTAACAATAGCAGAACTCCTGTCATTTATTCCTGCTAAGGAAAGAAATTATGTTGTCTTCAAAATTCAGTCTGGATAAGGTGTTCATGTCATGAGAATGTAATTGTAATATTGCTAAAAACTACTCTCTGAATCAGAAGTGTCCAGAAAACAAATCAGTTTCAGTGCAGTTTTTAATGTTCTTGTTGAAAACAAATCTTTCCAATCCTTCTGTGTTCAATGTGGATTAAGTGTTTTTGTGTTTTACTTTTATTTTTCCAACTCCAGAGGTTGTCTCTGTGTTGTTCTTCAGTCTCCACACAGAAGTGAAGATCTCCTTTCCCCCTGCACTCTGGGAGGTGGCTCTGTTCTCTTCCTCCATTTCGACAGGATGCTGTGAATTTCCCCTCCACTCTGTGCCTCTGTCAGTCTGCAGTTTCATTCCCCACAGTTCAATCCCAGTCCCTCACAAAGACAGGCACTGGTCTCATCCCGTGGTTTGTGACTGCCATCCTTTTCTGCCCCTCGAGGCTGGCCCGTGTCACTCTGTGTAAAGGTGGCTCATCCTCTGCCCAAACCCAGGCCAAATGTCAGCCTGTCATGTAGCACATAGCAGCTTCTGAAATTTTCTTGGTCTGTTCTTACAATTACCAACATCCTCTTTTGTTGAAAATAGTATGACCCTCTCTCAAAGTTATCCTTTGCAGTTCTTGGAGCAAAAGGAATTTTAAATATGGTGTTTCAAGCAACCTTGATAAAATGCTTCTGAACCGGTCGAGGATAAAAATTTAGGAAGTTTTAAGTTCTCTTAATTTCTCTAATCAAGATAAAACAAGGTCTGAGGAATCAGAAGATGGAGAAATAGAGACTCATAAAACAGAAACTTCTTGAGACAAACATATGTTTACAGCTTTTTTTTCTATCACTTACCCTTTGGAAACTTCTTCCTAGATGGTATTTCAGTCAATTCAGTGTTGAAATACTAAAAATTGGGCCTTACAGATTACAAGAAATTTGGCTGGTACTATTTAATCTTATGAAGTTTTTTATAGATCTGCAAAATACTAATGCTGTGGACATAGAAGGAGTAGAAGAAACTATGTACGGTCATAAAAGGAGAATTTTTTGTCAGCTTTTAACTATACAGTGTGTTTGCATGTCTGATACTTCTGGAACCAGTCCTGAGTGATAGTTTCATTGCTGCTCTCAAGAGAGCAATTATTTACAGCAGACTGACAATCCTGAAACCAATGCACCCAGTATGCTTGATATTTAGGCAGAAATTCCACCTCATGTCTCTGTACAAATATAATGAAGACCCCATCGCTCTTTACATAAACTTATTTTCTAGATTATCCATGTAATACTCCAATGATGCAAGGAAAAAAACAGCTATGTTTGAATACTGCTTTAAAATGGAGACTGTAGTATTTAGTGGTCACAAATGTTTTATTTGTTTCCATCTTCTATCTTTGGCTGTGTATTTCTGTCATGTTAAGAAAAAGCTAAAGAAATTTTGAAAAAAACCCAAACCAGTTACCTCATGAAAAGAAATAAGTAAGTCTTTCTGTATATTAACCTAGTCATTCATTACAAAAGAAACAATTCATTATTTTCTTTTTTTCTCAAGTATAATCTTTGTAGGTGGCATAGACAATAACATCAGAATGGAAGGAGTGTGAAACTGCTCAAAGAAGTGTGTCAGGATACCTCACATGAGCTAATTTGTCTAAAATGAGAGGTAAGTTCACTGTGTGCTGGACTGGCTTTAAAAAGTGTGCATTTTTAGATTAGCTTCTTAGGTTCAGATCTTAATATCTTTGAGTGACTTGATGTTCAAGACAGATGTTCAAGCACTGATTTACATTGATTTGGAAAGGAGAAATATTTGAGTGAGAGCAGATTTGTATTCAACTGCTGTGTAATTAAGCATATCTATGCATACATTATCCATAAAGAAACTTCCTTAGTTCCATTTTTTTTAATATAGATGATTTTTTTAGACATATAAAATTCATATATGTGCGTACAGGTATGCAAATTTATACGCATATAACATCTATAAAATTATAAATATGAAGACCGAGTATAGATTTAGGAGACTAATCTGAGCTTTTTAAATTATGGTCTGTGCTTTCAAGATTAAAAATAACTCTGATGTGGGCATGTAAAGGAAAAGATGTCTGTAATGTGTTATTTTTGCATTGAAGTGAGCAAAGAGAGAGTGTTTACATGAAGATTTTTGTAAAACACATTCTTAGCCCTGTTTTATAAGGGTATCTCTGACATCCATTCTATACATCCAAGGTCTAGAATACCTTTATTGCACTGTGATGGAGGCATAAAAAAGTAGTGACAGGTATATCATTAACAAGTTTGAAAAATAGACAATAAATAACAGATTTTACTCCCACTTTCACTGGTCTAAATAAAGTGGAGTAATTTATGCCTTACTCCCCTGCTGAGCTCTTTCTGCTGCACTTCATCCATCTCAAATCAGCTTCACTCGTACAAAAAGACTGTAATTTAATTTGAGAAAAATGATACCTTCATCAGACTGTATGTTCATCCTTGCTTAATTCCTTATTTCATGTTTATGAGAGTGTGAAAAAAAAGGTAGATATTTATTGTTTAGCAGAAGTATCTTTTCCTCCCAAATAATTCAATATGATTATGATTAACCCGATATCCTGAGGAACTCGACATTCTAAGGATCTTGTGTGTTTGAAGATAGGGAGGATGGTGGATTGTTTTAAGGGGGAAAAATCCCTAGATTAAACACTAACACATTAATCATTATAGACACTTATATAATGTGTTCTTAGAGATACATTTGATTTTGCTGAAAGTGAGATCTTATTGCTTGCATCACTGTCATTACAAAGGGAATTCAACTCATTCTTCTTGAATGAAGCATCACTTTCTAGAATAATTCTTAGTAAGGAATAGCATTAAGATACAATACTTCTTCAAGGCTTGCTTCAAAGAGATTAAATGAGAAAGATTTACATTATGTGCATAGGGAGAAGGGATGTGAAACAATGCCATAACATAAAGAATGATTTTTTCTTCTATCTGATAAATAAGTGTGTCAATTAAATACAATAATTAGGAGGAATAATTACGCCAAATATGTCTTATATATTGAGAGTGCCAAATGAGTAAGAAGAAATCTGGTTTTAGGAAAGATGAGCCTGATCTGTATCTCCAGCTGAAAGATTAGGTAATTCTTTATGGGAACACTATACATTAGTTACAGTCAGTTGATGGTTCACAGGTAACCTGGTAGAGAAGGCAACAAAACCAGCTGTGTTTGTAGAGCAATCCAGAAAAGGAAGTAAATTAACTCTGTGGATGCAAAAGATCACTTTTGGCACAGTGCTCTTTTCATAGTGAGCCATAGAAGAGAATATGAAGAGGACTGTTACTCCATCTTCACCTGCTGAGTTTGCTGGGTTAATGTGTGTATAGAAAGGTAGAGGGGAAGATTAATTATGCTACTAAACTGTTGTTAGCCTTGTGCTCCCCTTTTGTTTGGGCAAGATAGACAATAAAGATGTCCCCTAAACCAGAACTAAAAAGGGATAAAAAGCAGCAAAAAAGGGGACATCTCCCACTTCACATCCCCATTTTCTTGTGTGGGTGTGTTTTGGTTTTTTTTCCTTTTTTCAAACAAGCTCTGATTTTTCATTTCTTTTTGAGTTAAGAAAAAGGCTTGTATCAAGACTCAAAACCTTTAGTTTCAATTTCTAAGTGGTTGATCATAATTGATTTGCCCTTCCTAGGTGGAAATCTCCTGCCATTATGCACTACTTCATAAATTGGTGAAGGTAATCTAAAATTGGAAGTCTTAAAGAATATTGTAATGAGAAAAGGAAAGGAAGTGAAAGAATAATTTTACCTAATTTTTAATTATTCATAGAACTTGAAACTGGGAAGTTTTTTCTTACATTCTTTTTTGTTTTTTTAATCTTTACAATAACTCCTTATTAAAAGCAAGGGACCATTTAACTGCTGTCGTATGATCTTTAAAGTACATTCCATCCAACATACAAAGACAACTTTGAAGAAGCAGACCTGGTCCCTTAAATCAAGCACAGGAAAATGCTTGTAGTCTTGAGCTGTTTGTGAGCCTCTTTCCTTGACAGCTGGTCTGCTCTACAACTCATTGGAAAAGCAAAATGTGTGGAAAAATAGGGTGAACTGCCCAGAACAGCTGTCAAAAGAAAATGCTAGCAATATGTATGAAGCAGAATATATTCCAGTGATGCTCCCTTCTATTACTAGGAAAACAAAGGAAAAAAATCACATCTCACATCTACATTCTTCTTATTTTTACTCTTCAAAGCATGGAATATGCATTTGAGAAATTTCCTGCCCTTTCTTATTCCCCATTTTCTTACATACAGGTGTCAGGAAGAGGCTTAAACTTTAGGAACACTACAAATTTTAGGCAAATATGTTTTCCCTAAAGAAAGATCTTGGAAGCTTGCCTAGGAAGTGTAACTACTGAGTCATTTTTGAAGGTCAGCTCTGAATTTATTGTGCTCCTTTCAGACTTAGTGCTGTAGTTACAGTTGCATAAACAGACCGGTACGTAATGGAATTTCAGAAAAGGAGACTATCTTGCATACTGATTGATGAAATGTCTTAGAGGTCCACCTTATAGATATTGCTGTGGAAATACTGTTTTGAGAAGGCAAAGGTCAACCTGAAACTGAGGAGAAGGGAAAATTAAGTCAAATTAGATGGGTAGAATATTCTGCTGAGGTGAATAGACAAGTCCATGAGACATTTACTGGACTATAGAAACTAAAATACAGGAAGAAAGTTCACAAATTAGAAATAATTTAGAAGGTGAGGAAAAAGCCACCAGAATGATTAGAAAATCAGAAATTCTGATGGCACAAGTTTGAAGAGGTTAATTCTTCTACTCTACTTCATCTGTCCACAGTTATTTTGGAAAGTTATCTATTCATGGTAGATTAAAATGAGCATGAGGGAAAAAGACTTTTGAGTACAGAGAGATGTTTATTCTGAAGAAAAAGGTTGGGCAAAATCAAATGACTGACAACCAACGGTTCTCTGGTTAAACTGGTATTATTAAAGAGGTTTTCCAGTGATGGCAATTGATCACAAAGTGAATTCCCCACTAAGCAGAATCCCAATCTGGAAAGTATATCTTTCTAGAGGTTGTAAATTCAATCAAAAATTTGATGCAATGTTTGTTTTACATGCACTATGAAGATGCTCAATATTTATTAGTCCCTATGAGGCCTAGAACGTGCAAATCTTTATGTGAAATATAATACCATGATTCTGTGCCTATCTACAGCTCATAGCATGTATAGAGATGAATTATATTAATTAAAGTAAATTATGAAGATAAAACTAAGAACGAGTAGAACAGCTCCAAAGCCCAAGGTATTAATCGACAGCTTGGTAATATCTGAATTCATCTGTACATGATGCTACAAACATAAGTTGAAAAAATATTGTAACACTCCAGGGACTTATTACAGCTGTATAACACTCACAGTACTGTGGAAAAACAGATGTAAGTGGGGATTTTGAAGTAATGCTGAACCTTGGGCCTTGGAGACATGAAGAAGCAGTGAAAGCAGGCAAAAGGGATACCTTGGGTAAGAAAAACTTTAAAAAAGGTGATCAAATTCTAGAAAAGTGTTCAGCCTTTATATTACAAGGCAGAAGTAGAAGACATTAGCATATTGTTTATTTGTGTACTTGACAAATAAGAAGGAAGCTCATAGTGGATGTATTACCCAGAAAAATATTTTCTATTGGCTTCATTTTCTGATCATTGTTTAAGGTGGTGGATTCAACATACTGTATTTAGTTAAGCAATTTGGAGATTCTTTTGAAAATAGGGAGCTCAGTTGTGATAATCTGCATACTCTCAGGATGAAGGTAACATTTTATGTTACATATTTATGTAACCCTTATCAGGTGGGAAGAAGGAAACCAGGAAACTGCTGGTAATTTAAAAAATATCTGCATAACTAAGAAGACTTGCAATCCAAAGTGTTATATTTTCTTTCTAAAAATTTGCTTGGGAGTATTGCTACATTTAAAATTGAATTCTCACTTTATGTAGAGTTTATTTCCTGTGTTAAAATTTATTTTGTATTCATAAGAAAAGAAAAATCCATTGAGATAATTATAGTCCAAAAATTAAGACAGATAAAGGAAACTACTTAGGATTGGAATTTTGAATAAAGAAATACTGTGATACAAATGAATACAAAGATGCAGCTTAAAGACAGCATATTCAGAAAGATCTGTCATCCTCTCAACAAAAGGAATTTTATTTTCATGTGAGTTAATTTCTGCAAAGGTAATCTTTGTATAACTGAATAGTGAGAAAACCAGTGGAAAAAATGCCAACTCTTTGGAATAATCACCCCTCCAAAAATATATTAAATGGAATACCAAAGTAATTCTTTCTGAATTGAACAGGAATTAATATCAGCTTTATTTTGTTCCTCTGGGTAAGGTTTCTTTAAGGGAATTTTTTGAGAATGCAGGCTATGATTTCAGCTGAGGGTTAGTCAGGCATATTTTAACGACACAAAACTCTAGTAGAGGTAGCCTTGAGATTATATTCTTCATTTTACCGTTGAGGAACAATACTGGTTCTCTAAAGATGAAAGGGTGAGAACATAGGGAGAAATAAACAGCCCAACCAGAAAAGCTTAGAATGTTGTTTCCTTTTCTCTTGCAGACTCATAATCTGACCTTTTTAATACTGAGGGAAGAGACCTGAGGCAAACTACCACATGATATTGTTGTAGAGGTTTTTTTGCTTAAGGATTTTTTTTTTCCTTCAGTCTTTTCTTCTATCACCACTTCTATATCTATGGACTCACAGCTGTGTCAAAAAAGCACCCAAATCTCAATCTGAAATCAGATAACTAAAATATAACAAAAAAAAAAAGAAAAAGAAAAGAATAAAATAAACTAAGAGAGACAAAGAGTTTTCAGGGAAAAATTATGTGAATGTCGCAGCAGTGGGGGCTGCATTTGTTCTCAGCCTGGTAGAGGTTGCTACCAGACCATAAAATACAGTGAATTCTCTTTTTTTTCTCAAATCCCTCACTCATTGAGAGTATCAATATGATTTTGCTCTATCAATAAACAATAAAGAAAGTGTGATATATCTGGGGTTTAACTATTCCATGTACTTTCGGAAGTGTAAGAACAGACACATCCTTTTCCTTGCCAATACCATCTTTGACTGGCGTTTCCATGTGTTTCACAAGAGGGATTCATGTGCAAATCTGGAACAGTGGGGACAATTTTACTGCTTATTGCCTCTTCATTACTCTTGTTTACTGGCTGTTGCAGTAAAAATGAGAGACTTAGAACAATCTTGTTTGAGAAACTGGGTGATAAGAGCTGAGAAAGCCACGGTGATTGCAGAAGAGCTCTTGCAGATACAACTGGGAAACAAGAGATCTTGGAGCTCTGGGTACTCCTGTGCCACCAGGCACTTTGCAAGGCTGGTGGCATAGGCACAGGTGTCTGCTGCTGTCAAGGCAAAAAGACATTGTGAGTATCATAAATTTTAGTTGGCTATTCTGGGATTCTATTTGTCCGCTCTAAAGAATTTAATTATTCATTCAATGGAGTTTCTTTGATTTCTTTTTTTTTTTTTTTTAAATCAACATCTTAAAAAGAATTCCTTCAGGAATGCTTGGCATCTGAATAAAAATCATCTTGCAGAAAAATTCTTGAGAAATTTTATTTTCCACTATTTATCTCTGACAGAACAAGTCAAGATGGAGAAATAATAGACTGTGTTTAATAACAAAATTAATCTTCTCTAGAACGTTATCATAAATTATCAGAGACAACTTCTTCTCTTTAATAATTATAGAAGAAATTATAATTTTGCAGCTGGAGATGTCTCTCCTAATTTCCTTTTAATAATAGCAAAAAGTGCTTTGCTTTTCATCCAAGAAGAAAGTGCATTGAGGAGATATTTATTAATGAAAATTAAAATAAGTTTGTGGTTTATTCTTTCTCACTCAAAGTNAAACTGGAAATGTCTCTTCTGATTTCTTTTTAATAATAGCAAAAAGTGCTTTGCTTTTCATCCAAGAAGAAAGTGCATTGAGGAGATATTTATTAATGAAAATTAAAATAAGTTTGTGGTTTATTCTTTCTCACTCAAAGTTATTTGTTTCTAGTGTTTCTAATCCATACAAAAAGAGTAAATATTTTTTATGTTTGTTGTACTATTCAGCTATTGATAAACTAGCTGCCTAAAAACATGTAGATTGTATATGCATATAAACTTAGAATTACAGTTACTTGGATTATTATGATAACGTCTTTATCTTAAGATTTTAGGGAACTTTCAAGTTCAGGGAAAATTTCTTAAGAAGGAAAACCATTACAAAGTCCTTACCATCTTACCATTTGTTTAAAACCAGTTTCTCATATGTATTTCATAGTTTAAACATCAAAAGATTTAATGGCATTTTTTAGGCCATGCTAATTTTTTGTTTAGGGAAAACAAAAATCAATCCCTGGAACAATATTTTACCTGGCAACAGGCCAAGTTAGTCAGCAGTATGAAAGAGAGTTCTTAAAATATTCAAAACACAATTTGCTTAACTTTGAAGGTATATAGAAAGGCCATTTATTCTGAAGAAGGAAAGATAAACAGATTCAATTTTATTTTTTTCTCAGAAAAGTAAATGTATATTGGTTTTGAAATTCTGGCTGCCTCCTGGTGAATGAAGAAATGATAAAAAAGTCAAGCATTGCACTTTTATAAAGACAACAAATTAGGAATCCACCGATAATAACTGAGCTATCAGTAGTGTTCTCAGTCCTTCTGGCTGTCAAATAGATATCTTTCTTTGTCTGCCAAGGAAAAAATTTAAAATGCAGAATGATAACATTTTTTCCTTTATCTGTGGATATAAGGTGTGTATCAAGTTATGTTTAACACCTGTAATCTGTACAGTTGGCTGAAAAAAGTATATAGGAGGTATAATCCAGAAACTGTTATTACAAAAGTAATATGCTATGATTTGTGGTGTTCTCATTGACATAATCTGCTTTAAGTGTTAATTTTTGTCCAGTTTGAGATGTTTTGATATTGGTTGTTTACAACATGACTAACTAGAATATAAAATGCAAAAGCCTTTTTCTATTTGACACTATTTCCTACTTTTTGGTATGTTTTGCTGCTTGACTGGGTTCTTCCATTTAAACTGTGCAGACTGGAAGTATTTCTTCATGCCAGAAATTAGTGTATTCTGGAAAATAAGAGAGCAGGAGAAAAGGAAAACCAAAAAGCCTTTTCCTGTGTGGCTGAGAGTGTTTTCTATTGGAGGCCATGTTTAAGTCATAATTCATGGCCTGTGAAAGTTTGGATGCTTCTTCTCTTATGAACATTCAAAGACTTACATGCAATATATCTTTTTCTTCTAATAAAATATAGTGCAGCCCCATTTTCAGTCATGGTTTCCATAGAATATTAGATTTTATAGAGGGATATCAAGCTTGAGAGGTAGATATCAATACTGTCTTTTGAACACAACTTTAGATAAGTAACTTTGGCCCCACATTAATGTGCATTCATAGGAGGAACTGGCAATACTGTGGAGTTATTTAAAAACACTGAATATCAGTATTTTAATAGAATCCCTCTTCACTGATGATTAAAAACCCAGGTGAAATTGCAACTATTTTGAAAACATGGATTGAGCCATACTGGGGCTAGTTATTGAAACTACAAGTATCTTTGCAGGTTTTAGAGCTTCTGGAAATTAATATATTTTAGACAAGATGTGCTATAGATAATGAGGGGGAAAGAAGGAAGAAGGGAAAAAAGGCTTTAAAAGCCACATAGCTCTTTGTTTCAAAATGTCTTCCATGACCAAAAGTTGTTCACTTCCCACTGGAGAGATGACTCTTTAAAGCCTATGGAAATTTGCAACACTTTAATTAATACTTTAATATTTCTCATTAGGAAATTTGTTACTTATGGCTAAGATTTCCTGCTGAAATTATCTACCTTGGCTGAAATGTGTGTTGAACCCTTTTGTACTGATTCAGTTGGTTTAGTTGTTCAAGTTTGGGGTTTTATTCAGCCAAAAAAAAGCTAGAATCAAGATTGGTCATGTTCTGAAAAAAAATACAGGAGGAACTAGGTGCTACTATCTCATTGATTTTCATAGGAATCGGCCTCATTTCTCTTTGTAGATTTTTATCATTGAAATTCAATAATCAAATGCTATGTTGGAAATCCAGAAAGAATCAAAAGGCTATCAAGTGTTTCTCTATCTGAAGGTCAGACTTGTTGTTCTGCTTCATTTCATTTTGGTTTAGAGATTTTGTAGCTCAATAAAAACTGCTTTCTGAAATGCAAAAAGACAAAATGCAAATTCATTGCTTGATGATGAAGGATGAACAAGTAAGTTCTTAATTTTTTAATCATCCATATTAATAGTCTTCATTTGGCAGGCACATAATGGCATTTATCAAAGCATGTGAAAATACTTGACAGTTCCTTTATTGAGCCTCTTAACACTTCATAGTATTAAATCTGTCTTCCAGATAAATGTACTAGTACTAATAATAATGTGATAAATATTTCTTTTTACTTCATTCTAAGCAATAATCAAGATTCTGTACTCAATCTGAAAAGAATAAATTCCTTCTGGTAGTCCCTGTTTAAAGACATCTGAAGTGAAATGTGGAGATGCAGTTAGTAGTTAAGATCTGAGTAGATGACACTTTCTGTACAACAAATGAAAATTAATTCACTTTGTGACCTATTTAGAGAGCTCACTATGTGGAAGGATCGAAGGTTAGGGAGATGGGGTTGTAAGCAGTAAGAGTGAGAACAACAGTGAATCAGATTTGCAGCTTATGTAGGGAAATTCTTTTGTGTTGGAAAACAGAATGCTCCAATGGAATAGTCAAATATTCTGGGGTAAAAACAGAGGGGACTAGACTAAAGGGATCTAAACTAAACTAAGGGGAAAGTTGAAAAATAATTATTGCAAAATGGGTTCTTTTGGTGACATTTTGAAAAATTTGATTGTGCCTTTTTGGTTCAGGGTCCCCTGATACCAGGCCTTGCGAGTTCCTAGGCTTGGTGTTTTATTGCTGCTAATATGATCATAACAATAAGCTTTTCTTAGGCTGAAACAGTTCACTCCTTTTTTAGCAGGTAACTGAGCAGGGATGACTGGGGAACAGGTTTGAAACACTCTTCTGAGTTGTAATCTCTATGAATATACTGTGTGTCAGTAAGTCAATCCTTTAATGCTGGCCAGAATACTAAAGCAAATTCTGAGAGAGGTGAAATAGTTTGCTTACTTGAGGTAGAATAGAGTCAGGGTTAAGACAACAGAAGGAAAAGACCCAGAATCCTGCACTGACTACAGATCACAGAATTAAGAGTGGTGAATGGGCTTTGGAGAAATTGTGGTCGGCATTCAAAGAGCGTATCCTGTTCTAATGAATGAGAATGTATAGGTTGTGTGTGGCCAGGTTTTGGAAGCAGGGTAGCTACAGGAGTGGCTTCTGTGAGAAGCTGCCAGAAGCTTTACCTCCATCTGATGGAGCCAGTGTCAGCCAGCTCTAGGATGGAGCTGCCCCTGGACAAGGCTAAGCCCATTAGTCAAGGTGGTGGCACCTCAAGGTAACAGATTTTAAAACGAGAAAAAGATACTTCACAAGAGAAATTTGCAGCCAGAGAAGAAAGGAGTGAAAATACGTGAGAGCAACAGCTGTGTAGTCACCAAGATCAGTGAAGAAGCAGTGGCAGGAGATGCTCCTGGAACTGGACCTGAAATTCTCCTGCAGGCTGTGGCCCTGTCCATGGTGAGGAAGCTGTGCCTCTGCAGCCCATGGAGAAAATGGGGATGCAGAGATCCACTTGCAGCCTGTGGAGAAGCCCCACATTGGAGCAGGTGGATGCCTGAAGGAAGCTGTGACCCTGCAGGAAGCCCACATGGAAACAGGTTCCTGGGTGGGATCTGTAATCCCGTGGAGGAGGAGCCCACACTGGAGCAAGTTGGCTGTCGGGACTTGTGTCCCCACGGGGGACCCATGCTGGAACAGTGCATGAAAAAATGCAACCTGTGGGAAGGACTCACATCAGGGAAGTTCCTGGAAGACTGTCTCCAATGGGAGGAACCCCACACTGGAGTGGGGAAAGAGTGTGAGGAGTCCTCTTGAAGAGGAAGGAGCAGCAGAAACAACCTGTGATGAACTGACTGCAGCCCCCATGCCCAGCCCCCTGTGCCACTGGGGAGAAAGGAAAGAAAATGGGGAATGAAGTTAAGCCCTGGGAGAACTGGTGAGATGGGAGGGAGAAGATGTTTTTGATGCCTTGAGAGGCTACCTAGAGCAGAGGCTAGGCAGGGTTAGAGGAATAAAGGAGGTATTTATTTAAAGGCCTTCAAAGGATAAACCTTGGGCAGTACAAGAGCCTGGCCAAGGCTACACCCAAGATGGATGGCAGGTCATGAGTTTTCACAATTTTATAAGTTTTGGTCCATTTACACATTGGGGTTTATTGTCCAAGTACAGCTTCAGGTTATGAAGTCCCATCCTCCCAGATTGCTCCCCTCAACTCGCTGTTGTTTGCATTTTTTGGACCTGAAGGTGCAACAGTGTCCTTGGTTCTGGGGCTGGAGAAGGATGGTTTTGTCTGACTAAACTGGGAGGAGAACTTGCTAACACTTTATATGGAGTTCAGAGTTATAGACTAATGCAGTACAGAATCTGGAAAATATGAAAACTAAAACTTAAGGCATCATTCTAATATTTATTTTTGTATTTAATAATTGTCCTACTGGGATTTTATTGTTAATGAATCTAATTTCCTCATCTGGAGTGTATTTCACCCTTGAGCTTTGATCTCTCCCTGCCCTTATTTCAACCCATTTATTGAATTTTATCTCCCCTTTTCAGTTGAGGAGGAAAGTGATAAAGAAACTTTGGTGGGCACTTGACATCCAGAGCTCAGAATATGACAGGGATGTCTTTTATCCAAGCAATTGCTTGGATATTTACTTTTAACATGCTGGATATGAAGAAGTTCTTGAAATTGTGGAGGCCAGTTGCTAATCTCAGGAGGAAACTTAGGTGCTCAGTGCATACTTAAGGGGGAGCAGATTGAGCATGTGGAAGCTGAAAGGCAATTGGCAAGAAACCATTGACAGTTCACAGTTTCAGGAAGTGAAAAAAAAGCAAGAACAGCAGGATAGGGACAATTCACTTAAAAATATTTCAACACTGTCTTGAGAATTTAAACTCAGGTAGCAATGTCTCACAACTACTGGACAGAAATGTTCTCTTCCTAATAACCAATATTCACGATTTTCACTTGTTAAAACTGTGGCCTTTTAGAGGAGTTGGTGTGGAAAGTGAAGAGGAAATGGTGCTTACAGGAGAAGGCTTAACAGACCAAGCGAAGCACTAAGATCTCTCTTAGAATCTGAAAAGGACACCCCAGGAGTCACGTAAAAGTAGACACAAACGAAATATGTCTGAGTACAAAAATTAAAGCTAGCATAACTATGTGAGGATAACCAGAAGTCTAGGAAAAAATACAAAGGAAAATGAGCAAATAGCTTAAAAACAACCAGGAGAGCTCACCCAGATACATGACAAATTAAAGGAAGGTAAAAGCATTGTTACTGCTTAATGTGGACCGATATAGGTAACAAGAGAAACAGGAGCACTGAAAGGCAAGTTGAATGAATTAATGTAGTATAGTAAGGTGAGTTCCTTAACTCAGCTTCGAGTATTTAAGGAAGTAGTAGCTTAAGATTTTATTATGAGATGCATAATTCAGTTATATTTGATAGAAGTGATAGATTAATACACTGGCAGTATCACTTCAATCTTTTCCTTCTTTGTAACAATTTGGATGAAAGATTGTCCTTTGAGCACCTCAGTTTTAAGAAAGAGAAGGAAAAGAAGATAAATATAGTGTCTATACCTAGGTATTCTTACTTTTCTTCTGGAATTCTTAAACTCTCTGTCCACATTAGATTTTACCTGGGCATTGGTGAGATTTGTTCCCAGAATAAATATTTTCCTTCTTGTACCTAAAGTGGGCACTACTGGTGTTGGAGGCAGCTGTCCAAGCACATATCAAAACAGTCTGAGGGTTCAGAAAGCTTCAACTCTTTGGGGAATTTAGAATACTTTAAAAGAGAAAGAAGGCATAGATGAATATTCTCATACGCAAATGCTTACTTGTAGCTCCAAGAGACTTAGAGTATGACAAAATAGGTTTGATTTTTAGGCAAGATGATTTACATTATATGTCAGGGAAAACCTTTTTTGCAAAAAGGGGTAATTAAGCAGGAGGAAATAGCTTCCCTTGGGAAGTTATGAAATCTTGTCTTTAATGAAGTCTTTTCAAAACAAACATCTGTCCAACATCTGTCAGAGACAGTCTGAACCTGTCTAACCACACTTCAGTGGACGATAGACTGTGTCAGTTTTCAAATCAGTTCCAGCCTTACTCCTGTGATTCTGTGACATCATGGAGGATTTTTCTCCCTGACTGCACAAAAGCATCAGAGAGCCCCAAGCTGTAATTAAAATATCTGCTGAACAATGAGGGGTTGTAAATCTCAACTCATAGGAGGCACACAATTAATGCTATCAAAGTGCCAGTCGCCTTTCCCTTCAAACTCCTCCTGAGAAGAGTTGGTTGTACACCATCTTAGTCATCAATAATTAATTTTTAATACTATTTTATTGGTTTTTGCCCACTAATATAATGATCACATCATGCCCTTTGGCAAATAAATCATATTAAAAAAAAAGTTATTTGCAAATAGTTGTGTCATTCTGACCCAGTTATTTTGATTCCTTACTGATTTACTTGGTAGTTGTACAAATGGGATTTTCATACAGATGTAATCCCTTTCTATTGTAATGCAAAAATTAATTTTTACACTCAGTTATATTTGTCTGGCTTAGTGTCTAATAGTTATTTGCCCACCATCCTCTGAATTTGCTGTTATTTCATTGCTTTTAGTTTTCTCTCTGCTCTGTATGCAAAGGTAAAAATCTGTGATGCCTCCTGAACTAGGCACTGCAGAATTCATTTCTTCTTGCCTCACAGACTGCTTACGTTTTCTTTGATCAGAAGAAGAGTGAAATGGTCTATACTTTTATTAAACATCTAAAAATAATATTTTAAAATGACAGTGTCAGTCCCACAATTTACATGAGTAACTTTCAATAAAACATTTTTATGAAAGTAATCAGTAAAGTGATCATCTATCATTTATACTTTGCTGTAGAGTGTGATGTTTCTGTGAAAACATAATCTTAAAAGTTATGTTTCCCCATTTGCCTTTTTCAGGAAGACATTCATTTCTAAGAGAAAAATGACATAGTTTTCAGTATGTTTGATCGTTCACATTATTCAATTCACAAGTGTTCTACTTGACAGTGGAATAGTTGAGAGGAAAGAAAGAAAAGGAAAGACAAAGACAAAAAGCACATGGGAGGAATGAGGAAAGGAAGAGGAAGAAAAGAGAAAGAAAAAAGAGAAGCTTCTTCATAATCCCAGTAAAGTACTAGGTGATTACAAAGGAGTTTCTTATCTCATCAGAGTCAATATTCAGGTATTGAGTCTTGCTACATAATGATCATGATGATGATGATGGTGTTGATAATAATAACAATGGTAAATAATTAGGATGAGTTTTCAAACTGGTCATGTTGGTTTAACAATGGGAAGATTTATATTGACTTTCATGGGATCAAAACCAAGTCAACAATGAGCTTCTGTGTAAGCATATTTCTAATTGAGAAAGATTAAGAGCTCACAATGCAGTGTTACTGTACGTGTCTAATACAGTATTCACATTACTTCTAATAGAATATTTGATAATATTTGCATTTAAAAGAATCCCATAATCAAAAGAATTGATGTATGTGCTACTTCTTAACTCTTGCACAAGCTTTTAGGAATAGTCTACTTTTCTGTTGCCAAATTTTTTTATTACCAAACTTAGAAAGTGTCTTACCTTAATATTTCCTACCCTCTTTAAAAACATTGTAAAGTGTGGGTTTTTCATCCACTACAAAGATTGCAGCTCATAGAAACAAGTAATGGATGACAAGTAGTGCAGGAGAACTAACTCCTGAGGAATCCTGAATGTGGGCTGGGATAATCTAATTCCTTAGTTTGCCTTCTGCAAAGATTTGACTCTGAAACTAAGTGTTGGGAATCACAGTCATCTTGCACGCTTGTGGCAATCTCTAAGTTTATTGTCTATAAAGACACAGCAAAGAAAATATTCTCATGATTTTCATGATCTCCAACTGCTATTCCCAGTATTATCAGACCTGAACATGACTTCAGTGTTACTAAAATTCTTCAAAACACCCCAGCCAGGTGACAGTTTGTGTGCCATGTCTCCAGCATATATCACTTCTTTCTTATTAAAATAAAAGACACCAAAGTTTCTCCTACAACTGAGTGCACTTGCCTGTCTCTTCTAGGCCCTGTGAAATACTCGGTAAAATATTCAAAAACTGATCCTGTAGCCAAACACAGCTTTGTTTTCTAACCCTATTATTCTAATTCACTGCCAGGGATACCTTACAGCTACGTGCAAATGTCCACAACCACAAAGTATGGGAAAATGGGAGTCATAATTTTTCTGTTGGCACCAGCAGCTTTCCAGTAAAAATATTTTTACATCTGCACAATCTTTGGGACAAGTGTAATTTTTGCACTGTGCTAGGGAGTGCAAATTGCATTTTTTGATGCTTACAAAATGTTTAATGAGCTGGTAAAAGGCTTCTCACTACCCACCTCATTTTTTTGGAAGGGGAGAAGATCCTCAGTATCCTACATTTGGCCAATCAAGGATGTAATAAGTTTCCTGAGAGATATTTGTATCATTTGTTTTCCTGGGTAGTCTTTGTACCAAAACATCAGGAAATGCATGGAAATTTGAAATGGAAGAAACTCTTGGTAATTTCCTTTTTATGCCTTTAACTAGAAGGCTATGAAAATAATAGAAATTGAAAAGTGGTGTTTTTTTCTTTTTTTTTTTTCTTTATTTCTTCTACTATTATTTTCCCAAAACCATCTGTCTGTTCCACATAACATAATTGATCAGTATTCATTACAAGAGTGAAGTAGAATTTTATTAAAAAATCCCATAGGATCAATCTTATTTACTGTATTTTGCTATTGTAATGACATAGATTTCACTAAGGAATTCACATGGTGACTCTATGGAACAATTAAAGAATGGCAGAGATATTTTTAAGCTAAACTGCTTTTGGTGAGTTAATGTTTGAAGTCAAATAAGGTGATCCAGTCTGCCTGAAGTATCTTGGTGTTGTGAAAAGAACCCTTAGTGCCTGTCTTGTCCTTTAGAAGAGGTGCTCCCTGAGAGTCTCAATTCCCACTTATTATGAAAGCACTACAATTTATAATTACTGACGACTAAAAGTGAGACATCCAACCAACCAAAATAATAAAAAACACCAAAGGTTTTAAAAAGCATTTAAAAATACGTTACTACTGTGTGTATTTAATAGCTTTTCCCAAAAAGAAGTTAAAGGCAGCAAATGAGAGCATTTTTTAGTGCAAATGTTTCAGCGTGCTTTACTCAAAATTAATTATTCAGTGTTAAACTTCATAACCTACAAACAGAAAATGGTATCAAATTAATATGCTGTATGTTTATCATAAACAGCTGAGAGGGGATTTTATTTGCTTTAGTAAAGCTCCCTGTATCAATTATATGTGTCAAGGCATTTAAACAGAGAAATATTGGTTGTATATTCTGTTACATATTTGTTCCAGAGAGAATAGATATCACTGCTTGTTCAGAAACATGTAAGTTTGATATTTACTACACTTTCCTCCTTAAAAATGTCTTTTAATGTCACTTTCAGTTCAAAGAAAATAATTTCTTAGCTTTCAACCTCTGGAAACAGCTGGCTTCATATGAACAAAAAGACATTCATATAATTTGATTTAGTTATCCTTTCAAGATAGCAATGTAAGAGATCATTCAAGAACTGTAAGCAAGTTTTGTTTTGCATATAAAAATATTCTTCTATGGAGAAAATAAGACAAAAACTTAGTAATTTAAAAGAAATTGAAGGTTTTATTGCACTTTTATTTGCGCTAATTGCTAAACAAAATCAGTTAACTGTCGATCTTTTGATAAAACTGATAAGAATAAGAATTTAGGTGACCAAAATAAACCATGAATAATAAAAAAAGTTGAGCATTCAAAAATAAATGAAAAATCTCTTTAAAGAAAATGAAGCAAATAGGAATGAAATTATGTATTAAAAAGGGTCCCAAAGTAGTATAGGACAAATTTTGACCCTAGAAGCAGAAGGAGATCTCCTGTTGAGCTCAGTGATGCATGTGAGGGCAAAATTTGACTTAATGTGTCTGAAAAGTGAAAAATAAAGTTTAAGAAAAGGCATTTACTTTGCTAATCTACAAGGCCATCACTCTGTTCACCTTTCTAACTCATGAAGAACAAGATCCAAGAAGAAGACTTCTTGCCTTGTGCTACTTATTTCAATGGGATTTTTCATCCTTTTGTTCAGGAGTTATTATACTGAATTATGTACATATTTGAAGCTATTTAACTCTAAGAAACTACCTCCTTATATAATAGAAACTTGTTCAGCACTTGTCAGAATACATTGAATATCCTACTTAGGAAAGATATGGCAATTGATTTTTTTACAGACTTAATGAGTTTATATTAATAAAAGATCTAAAATCTGAAGGAAAAGATTACCTGAATTCTGAATTTTTAGCTGTAGTCCATGTGGCATAGAAAAAAATGTAAGTAGAGGAAATTAAGTAAATTTCAGCAGGAAGGACATGTAACTCATTCTTTTAGTGTTTAGCAACACTTTTTCCTTTCTGAAAGAAGTTCTGCTAAAAAACTCCAAAACAACAAGGTTCCAATGATTAAGAAAGCTGAAAACCTGAAAGCAGAAGAATAAGGCAGAGTTTACATGGAATGTGGAATTTAATTCACTTTGAAATCTTGAGACTCAACTCTTCTCAACAGTCTGGCTACATAGTCTGATCGAGAGTGAGGAGCTTGTGAGTGAACTCTCTTGTTCTTGTAAAGGAAATTTCACCTTTGTAAGAGTAATTACGTATATTTGTTCAGAGAGACACTGAGACACAATGCATAAGAATATAACCAGGTCCTTAAGTATTTAAAGTTAAATTTCATTCTAATTTTTTATTTACAAATGCCAGGTTTCTTAGCATGAGATATTTATATCCGTAGCAAGAGGGAAGTGAGGAGAAGGAAGGAAAGAATAAAATCTGAATACAATTCTAAAGTGGTTGTTAAAGAAAGAAAAGTGAAAAGCGTCTTGTCAAGGCACAGAGAAGGGTTCTAGACCAATAGACCATTATCTGAAATGTGGAACATGTAAATATGAAGGTCAGAATTAAGAATTCATAGGTATTATACGTGTCACCTTTGATGCATATACCAGGAATTCAGCTGCCTGCCTCCTTCCACTGCCTGAGTTACCTGAATGGCCCAGGTGAGTGGCGAGACCTCACCAGCCAGAAGCATCCCTGCAGTTTGAGGATGTCCCATTGTGCTGAAATCAGGAAAGCATTTCAAAGAGCAGAGAGAGCCAAGTCTGCTCATCCCTATTGAATCAGCTTTTGAAAATCTGCAATGCCTATTCTATGTGCACATATAACAAAAGGCTGGAGCAGAAGTTTAGGACCAGGAGGCTGAATTCCCCAGTCTTCTCCTTTGTAGCTTTCTTAGAGCTTGTTAAAGAAAAGAAGAAGGAGGAGATAGAAGAGGCAGAAAAAATGGGTGAGGAAGATTAATGTAAATTCAAATGTAAATTATAGATGAAATACTTCATAGGTACTTATACGTGGAATTGCTGGGAACCTGAATTGTACCTACATAATTTTTTAAATCTTTCAGGAAGTCAATTCATAGCAGAGCTTTTTTACTAAAGAAGACCCATGAGAGAAGTGTTTTGGAATAACTATTCTGAAGTTAGTATTCTCACTACTAACATACTTCTTTCCCACACTTTTTCTCCTTGTTTTGAAATAATGTACAATGCTACAATGTTAACTTGTAAAAAAAAAAATGGTGAAACAACAAAAAAAATCCACCCTCAAAATGAAAGAAAAAAAAATGAAGAGAAGTTTACAGGCATTTAACAAACTTTTACTTTGGGAAATAGATTATTTACACTTGAATTTTTTGTTACTAATCTTGTACCCCNTTGTAAAAAAAAAAAAAAAGGTGAAACAACAAAAAAAATCCACCCTCAAAATGAAAGAAAAAAAAATGAAGATAAGTTCTACAGGCATTTTACAAACTTTTACTTTGGGAAATAGATTATTTACACTTGAATTTTTTGTTACTAATCTTGTACCCCAGGGAACAAACCTTATATTACTCTTTTACTTTTCTTGCCCCACTATAGATGTTACTAAAGGTATTGTTAATTGCTATAAAATATCCTATCTTAGTTTTTTTAATTTTATATTGTGGTAGCTTTTTTATCATCATAGGATTTCATCCCGATGGTGGGAAGAGAGCTGAACAAATTACCCTAATTAACATAATGCTGAGTCAACTATAAATGTTCCCTGTGTGTGGTGAGTGTTGTAGATTATCAGGAACTTTTAAAGTACTACAGGTAGTGCTGCATGTTTAAGATGACAATATGTTATTTCTTTGACATCTCCCTCGCTCCTCTTCATGCTGGAGCTGGTCTGGTTTTTAAAAAGATAAATTACGACATTAATTCCTGTCTTGTTACAATACATCGATATTTGTTGTTCTTAGAAATGTACCTTATCTTCCCCTTAGTTTAACTAAGAAGGCTTCCACATGGTCCTTACATTTTTTTCTCTCTTCTTGTTTAAGTGCTGGATAAGTGACATGCAAACGAATAAAATTTGCAGTTGTATTAGCAGTGGGGATGATTAGTTGGGACGTAGCGAAGTTGAATTTCATTTTGAAACATCTGGAATATGCAAGACAAGTGAAACAATTCAATAGAGATTTAGATCATGGATGTAGATTTAATGAAGTAAAATGGTGGCCATATATAAAGACATTTTATCGATGCAATAACGTGTTCTGTACTGCACAAATTATAATTTTTATTTATATTTATTTCATCTTCTCCTATTAAAAACCTGAAATTTATGGGTTTTCTTATTCTACTTATATCTGGAAAAATAAAGAAGGCTTTTTTGCAGATATAGTAAATGCAAATATTAGAAGTGACAGAGAAATGACATTTTGATTAAAAAAAAAAAAAGTAATTTACTGTTATAAAATGGTAACCTTATTTCTTATACTTCTTTAAAAATTCCATGTCTTACCTGCTTACAGCTACTTTCACATAATGTCAGCTGTTTGCATCATCTAAATAGGTACAACACTCTTATGTTCTCAAGACAAAATAATATGCTTCCAATACAATCCACCTCCAAAACAAATGTTATTAAATTTAAGTTCCATAAAGTACAATTAAAGGTGAGTAGGCAAAGTTAAAATGTCAATGCTAACATATTATAAAGGAAAAAAAAAAAGTTTCATAATAAATATTATACTTCGTATAGCTGATGTTCTTACTGCTAGAATATACCTAGTTAACATTTCCTAAACACAGGGAAAATATCTTCCACCTTCTTAGCTAGTACTTCTTCACTCTGGGCAGCAACACAATCTTTTCCCAAAAGACAGCTTAAGTGAATGGTAATAGATTAAAAGGCAATTAACTTCTTGGTTAAAGACCAACACAAATTGGCATGGCCAAAACTTTCCACCACCTGTTTATTTTTTCTTATTCAATGATTATAATGGACTCACTCCAACTCCCTCAAAAGTAGTGTCTGTATCAGAAATATCATCAGAGCTGGTGGGTTTTGGCAGTTCCAGGCAGAAGTTAACCAGCATGAAGACTGAACTCCATACAGAGAAAAGGTGCCTTAAAGCTGAAGTTTGCTGTCTCCCCATTAAAATAGCAAATGGATGTTTGCTTGAAATGATGTCTACAGAGATGAAACAGAATCCACCAAAAAACCCTGTAAAAATAAGATCATCGGGTAGCCACCATTGGGATACAGATTAAAATAAGGAAAAGCCACAGGGCCAAAAATATCAAATATTTAATAAGAGTATGAGAGAAGATACATCTAGTTTTAGTAAAAAAACAACCCCAAACATAAAGTAATAAATGGAAAAAATAAAATAACAAGCAACAGAGAAGACTCAGTGTTGTTTTTCCTAATAGTTTCATTTATTGAACAATATAAGGACAATTTTCCCTTTTCTCATGATATCATGTACACATTCTGTTCAGAGTTAGGAGAGTCTGTTCACATGTAGCAGATAATATGAAACTATTAGACTTTATAGATTTTCTTGTTGAGTGGTTGGGGACATTGTAATGAAGGCACAATGTATAAATCAGAGAGCCATAAATTATGAAACAGGAGTAGGTACAATGATCAAAATAGGGCTTCTAAATATCATGGACCATAGGATTCCTCCTTATGTTTTATGTTTCAAGAAAATCTTTTAGAAGAAAAAGTGAAATTTTTTGATATGAATTAAAGAAAAAAAAATTAAAATGCAGGAACATATATTCCATTTAAGGCCTAGAGGAACAGTTTTAATGAGTGATTATTAGTGCTTTTATAATTAATTAAGTTTTGGGTTGGAAAGGAAAAAGAAAAATACTGAATCCAAACCAAAAATGTTCTGTTCAATCTTAGAACAAAATATATGCTCTTTCTGTATCTGTATTGAAAAAAAGAAGGCTGAAAGCTGCCAGAAATATATAATCTGTATTTTGGTCCTTGGCTAAAAAATAACCCTGGGGGCTGATTCCAGCCTTTTTGTTGCTGCTCATCTAGCAGCCGGATCATAGAAGCAGGCAGGAGGAGAGGATAAAGAAGATTTTCTCTTGATCCTTCCTTGTCCCTTTGTCTTGATTTTCCTTTCTGTCCTTAGGCTTGTTTCAATTGCTTTTTTTGTTTCTCTCAATGGTGCATTGTTGGGATTCTCTCCTAAGTCTTGATTAATTTCTCACGAGCACCCTAACGACTCTCATGTGGCAGACACGTATGGAAGCCAAAACGAGAGCAACACGGCCCAGCCAAAGTGTCAGGAGGGATAGGGATCAATTCCACAAAGGCACAGCATATTCCATTCTTTCACAAATTCTGTGGCAGACCTGCTGAATGCCTTCGCAACTTCTTTTCTGCTCTGATTGGGGGGGGTTTAGCCCTCTGTAGGTTCATTTTTTTCCAAAGAGAATGTACCTATCTGCCAGAGATCCAAACGAAACTCAAGGACCTACAATAGATGTGTGTGCATAAAATTGTCATCAACACCTTGTGCACTACTAATTTTTTTAACTCCAAATTCTGTTAAATTTCAGGTGTATTCTGATATAAAAAGAAATTCAGTTGAAGGATTTTTGGGAGGCACTGCAGAAAACAGAAATGAGAGGGGAAAGGAAGAGAAAATCAAATAGAAGAAAACTAACCAAAGAAAATTCAGAGGGCAAAACTAATGCAGAGTCAAAATTAAAAGTCAGAAGGGATGATGAAATATGAAACAGCCCCACACATGTGCTTCATCCAGGAACTGGGATTGTGTGGTGTATGGCAAAACACTGCAGCTTCAATGATGGAAACGTGACTGGGAAGTTTCTGCAGTCCTATGAGCCAGAAGACACATCAAGCCTTGAATTAAGTAAAATCAAATTGCAGCAAACAGAACCAACCTTTCAATAATTTTTGTTCGTTTCCTTTCTTTCTGTAATTTTAGAAGATTTGAGTTTGGAAATGTTGAATTAAACTAAATATTTAAATTTCTTTTAAAAATCTTTCAGATAATACATGCATGCCACTGTATTAGAAAAAGTGCCTTCTCAATATTTTTTTTTTTTAATCCATATTCCTAGCACTTATAGATATTTTTATGCAGAAGTGTCATAGTTCAACACTCTTTTGGACTGGTTTAGTTAAAGTACTCAGGGGCAGACTTTTAGCTGAGAAGAAGAAAGCTGAGAGAGGATACCATTAAGACCTACAAAACTGGGATGATGGTAAATGCAGAACTGTTGTCTGCTGAATTTCACAGAACTAAAGCTAGAGGCCAACCACTGAAACTAGTAAGGGACATGATTAAATTAGAAAAAAAAAAAACCCAAACATTTTTTTTTTCTCAGTGGGCAATAAACTTCTGCAATTTGTGGCACAGCACGTTAAAAACTCTATCAAGTATCTTCAAAGCACAGTTAGTGGTGGAGAGGTACTTGCAGGAGCAGGCAAACCTGTATCTTTTCTGTCCCTAACTCAGTGCCAGCTCCAAGGAATACAGGGGGAATGGACTATCTACAATGGCTATGTTTTGTGTCCTCCCTAAATGGCTTTCACTTTCTTTAAAGCAGACCAATGATCTTAATCTCTTTCCAAAAAACAGCAGAAAATATGAACTCTTCATGAATTTACCTGGATTTCTCACCAAACACAGCCAAACCTCAAAGACAAGATTTATGGGGCTTTATGGGGTTTTATGGATTTAAAGTGTAGCCAGAAAACAAAATAAAACAAAGTAAAAAAAATAAATTTCATTTTCTATGTTTCTTCCAGACATTACTGGAAAGAGCAGGAATGAAAAACAGGGCTTTCAAATAACTGTCCTAAGTTTTCAACTAACATAATAAAATATTTAGCTAATTCTGTTTTCTTTTAGTTTAGATTCCTTGCAGTCTAGATTCTGCTTTTGTCATCATCTAAAAACTTGGAGGAAATTCATAACTAAATTTGGGTTACTTTTTTGGTTGTTTTAACATTCAAGTCACCATTAAAAAGGCAGCTCCTACAGGCACATAAAATTCTCTTCTAGGTAAGAATAAAGTTGCAGGGTCAGTAATGTTGCAAACTTCCCAAATCTCCATCTGTGCCTACTTGTAGGCATTGGCTTTGTTTTTCTTTTTGTTTTATTTTGGTCATTTGGCACTACATGTAAGAAACTGGAGAGGTAATACATCAGAATGGTAAGTCAAGATTTGAAAATTAAATTCCTCTGCAGTTATTTCCATGGAAAATAAGCATAAATCCTAAAGCTGCTCAGCTACCCAAAACAAAGTTAAATTTCTGAGAGTTTCCTGAGAATGTAAAGAAGGGATATACATCTACAAATTTTTACCCAAGGCTCCATTGAGCTTGTCAGTCAGAATACTTCTAAAATTGCTTCAATATGAGACAAAAAATCTAGTGAATAATAATTTTTCATTTCTAGAAAAAAATACCAAATTCATATTACTCCGTTTTTATGAGGGAAAATGTATACAACCTTACAGATATTTTGCTCAGGCTTATATGAAATAATCTCAAAACCATATGTTACTTGCAAATTTTTTTGATAAAATTTAGAAACATTGTTGCTCTTATTTGACTAAATCTTTTTTATGTAGACAAGGCTTAATCATTCCTATAGGCAGAAGCAAAAAATACACCACGTGTGTGAACGTTATCTTACATTTAATATTTGCATTAGGCAAGTTGTCCAGAAGGGGTCTCAGACTGTTGCTTCCTTGCATGTTTTATCCTCTGGCTATCTCATGGATTTATTGCTTTTTCTGTTACATCAGCTGTAACCTGGACAATATTGTCAATTGTGACTCAATAAATCAGTGCAGCAAGCAGCAGACTTGCGAAGAAGAGTTCAGATGTAGAAAGTGAAACAAATTGGATGGAAAATGATGATTTCATGTTTGTCCATCTGTCTTCTCTATAGATTTAGAGTGTGTTACTAAGGGGGAGAATATAAGGATATTTAAAAACATTATTTAGATAATTCTCTTTCAGAAATTTAAATTTTCATTTAGCACCTTCATAGCGAAGGCTGAGATACTGTGTTGTAACCAGAAACATTTTCAATACCTTTTAAATTTGTATAGAGACTTTTGAATGAGATTTAAAGATTGATATAATCCAAAAAAGCTGGGAAGAAACTCAGTATATTGTTGCTTAATTTGGCATAATACCAAATGTTTCCATTTGCATCAGAGATGGGAGCATAGGGACTGTGATTCTGGGAAGTGAAGTCATCTTGTACAGACAATTAAAACATAACATACATTTTGAAGATATAAGTGTTGTAAATTATGCTACAATTTTTTTTTTTTTTTTTTTTTT
>VYXF01011001.1:9230-39138 GCA_013397295.1 Polioptila caerulea
GAGGTGATGTAATTCCTGCTTGGTGCCTCAGTTTCCCTGTCTGTCCAAGGGGGAAGGAAATGGCTGTGGATCCCTGGTTGCTGGAGAAGGGGAAGGATGAACAGCAAATGCTCACAGCTGAATTATTCCTGAAGGCAGGATAATAATCAGCAATTCAGCAGGGCTCCTCCTCCCACACCTCCCTTAGGCTTGGCCTTACCCAAAAGTTTAATTCCGTGTTTTTTCACTTACCTAGAAACCCACCAGGTGTTTGACCCCTCTCTGTCCTCCACCTACAAGAGCACGAGGCTGAGTCTGTCCATCCACTACGGCACCGGTGACATGGAGGGGATCGTGGGCTCCGACACCGTCACCGTGAGTGCCCCCGTGGCACTGCCGGGGCTGTGGGGAACATCCTGCCCCCCTAAAGCTGACCCATGGTTTGCTAAGCAGGGAACCCAAGCAGGACAAGCTGTCCTGTAGTGAGTGATTCTGGAGCCGTGGGGTCAGCACTGGGCTGGCACCTCCCAACTGCCAAGGAACATCTCACTGTTAAAGTGAGACCTGGCAAGATCAGCTGGATTTATGACTGACACGCTCACTTTAAAAGCCACAGCAAACTTCCACAAGGCAGAAATCTGCTGCTCATTTTCCTGGAAATGTGAGGAGTTTCTCCCGTGGGTGGGGACGCTGCTCCACGGTTACTCCTCAGGGGTTAAGTGATGGAACCTGTGCACATTATTGTTGTTTTGGGGCAAGTTACACCCGGCTCCTAATCAATCCTACTCCTATTGCCAGCTTTAATACAGGTACCTTGCTAGAGTGCACTGTTTGTTATGCTGCAATCTACTTGTAGTTCTTTAGTTTTAGCATGTGTAGTAATTCTGATTAAGATCTTTCCTCTGTTATCTTTTGTCTCTTCATTTTCTTACCAAATATCTCGCCCTCTATTAAATGCATATGATTTGCCATCACTAAAGTTGTGGGACGAGGTTGCAGAATTCAAACCCTTGATAATCTGAGGCTGAGATTGGCTCCAGCAGCCTGCAGACTCCTCTCTCTGAGGAGGGGTTCAGAAAGCCAGGGGCTCTCTCGGCCCCTTGTGCCTTGATTTTTGGGCTTCTTTAATCACCTTTGTCTGAAGCTCCTGCTCCACCTGCAGCAGGGCATCTCCTGCTCCTTCCCCACCAGATTAGCACCAGAATCCCAGTGCCTGCTGCAGGTCTCAGGGCACCTCTCTGTCCCCAGGTGGCATCTCTGGTGGACACCAACCAGCTCTTTGGCCTGAGCACCGCCGAGCCCGGCCAGTTCTTTGTCAACGTTAAATTCGATGGAATCCTGGGCTTGGGATACCCAAACCTGGCTGCTGATGGGATCACACCGGTCTTTGATAACCTGGTGAACCAGAGCTTGCTGCAGGAGAACCTCTTCTCTGTCTACCTGTCCCGGTGAGCCCTGCAGGCCTGCGGGGCTGGGGAAGAGGGGATGCACCTCATGCCCATCTTTGCTGCTGGCTCTGGTTCCTCCCTTGTCACTGGTGCCATCAGATGTCGGGTCTGTGTCACGATGTGCAAGGATTGGGGGTCACCAGCCTCCCCAGAGCTCTTATGGCTCCCTGGGAAAGAGTTTCTAGCACGTGGTTGTGCCATGGCTCCTGGTTCCAAAGGCCCTGGCACTGCTGCTGTGCTGGGGGGTCCCTGCTGAGGAGGGGGGGACATGGCACGGTCAGCAGCTCACCCTTGGGACACACAGCCCTGCACTGAACCACAAAGTAAAACCTCCCTTTGTTTTTCTTTCCTGCATCATCCAGTGAGGCAGCAGGGAGCGTGGTCATCTTCGGGGGCATCGATGGCTCCTATTTCACCGGCCCCATCAACTGGATCCCCGTCTCTTACCAGGGATACTGGCAGATCTCCATGGACAGGTGACAAACCAGCTCTGTCACTCTCTGGTCACCTCAAAGCATTGCTTATAAAGAGACCTTGGACCCAAACCCCCCAGAGGCTTCTGTTGACACCCACCCCCCAGGGCTGAGGGGTGCAGAGGGATAAGGGCACAAACTCCGTAGCACCTCGGTAATTGGCACCCAAAATGAGGATGCTTTGTGCGTGGGGCACAGCCTAGTTCCTGTCCTGTCGTTTAGGGGATGTCTCTGGTGATGGGGAGAGCAAAATCATGGGTCAAAAGCTCCTGTGTTGGGCTCGAGTGTGCCCCAGCTGCTTGGTTGTGTTCAGTGTCCGTGTCTGCAATGGTCAACTGGCTCTGCAACCCCAGAAAGGAAAAGGCTCGCAGGCAGCACTTGGGGTTACCCAGCTTTAACTCTTATAAAAGAAGTTCAAAACTACCCCCAAGGCCCATCTGGCTGTTCCATGGCCCCTGGTTGGTCTCTCCCCACAGCATCATTGTGAACAGCCAGGAGGTCGCGTGCGCCGGTGGCTGCCAGGCCGTCATCGACACCGGCACCTCCCTCATTGCCGGGCCACCCTCGGGCATCAGGAACATCCAGAGCGCAGTTGGGGCCAGGCTGGGCACGTATGGAGAGGTGAGAGATGGCCCTGGAGGCACCTGGCACAGCAGGGCCCAGCCAAGGCTGCTGCCATGCACGGGGAAACCGCCCTGTGCTCACGGCAGCCCCGGCAGGGACACGCTGGGACACTCTGGTTTGTATCAGCGAGACAGGGAACCACAAAATGTCCTGAGCTGGAAGGGATCCTCGGGGATCATTGAGTGCAGCTCCTGACCCTGCACAGACACCCCAAATCCCCCCCTGGGCATCCCTGGCAGCGCTGTCCAAACTCTCCTGGAGCAGCCTCGGGGCCGTGCCCATTCCCTGGGGAGCCTGGGCAGTGCCCAGCACCCTCTGGGGGAAGAACCTTTCCTGATCTCCAGCCTGACCCTGCCCTGGCACAGCTCCAGCCCTTCCCAGGTCCTGTCCCTGCTCACAGCGATCGGAGCTGTCCCTCCTCAGCCCCTCGGGACGAGGTTGAAGGCCCCAGTGAGGTCTCCCCTCACTCCTCACCCTCTGAACATGTTTCCCTCCTGAGAGCCCCTTCCCTCTGCTCCCTGCAGCACAGTGTGAACTGCAGCTCCATCCCTGCCATGCCCGATGTCATCTTTGTCATCGATGGGGTCCAGTACCCTGTGTCTGCCTCGGCCTACACTGAGCAGGTAAGTGGGATCAGCTGTCCTGGCTGCAGGAGCCTCTCCCAAGGTCCTGGTCTCTGGTCGCCTTGGCTTCTCCTGTTCCCTTGGGAGACAGGGCATGGATGGCCATGGGCCTCCAGAGCAATGCAAGAAGAGACAGCAGCCCACATTTCCCCAACTGCCTTTTCGTGCTCAAACGCAGCACAACCAAGAATCTTGTACGAGCAGCTTCCAGGACACCTCTGGGGACCTCTGGATCTTGGGAGACGTCTTCATCAGGGTGTACTACAGCATCTTTGACCGGGCCAACAACCGTGTTGGGCTGGCCAAGGCTGTTTAGATCCACCACGATGCCAGTGGTGGTGTGGCCCTGTCCACACTCACAGCACAGCCACGGCTTTTGGTGCAAATAAAGTGTTGGTGGTCCTGAGCTGGTGGCTGCGTGTTTATTTCTGATGGAATAGCAGGAGTCAGGAAGGAGCTGGCGTGCACCAGCTGCTTTGTGGTGGTCAAGGGCTGTTTGGACAGCACAGTCCTGCTCAGGGCCTTGGAGAGCTGTGAGCGCTGCAGGGCTGAGGGGTGGAAGCCAAGACCGGCTCTTTCATTGGGGCTACAACCATTGGGTGATTCTGGAACCCCAAATTCCCACCCAAGGAGGCTGAACTCGTCACCCCAGACAAAAAACATCCCTGAGCAGACCTCTGCAGACCCACAACCACGTCCCACCAGTTCCTGCCCTGGAACTCCCCATCCCTGGGCACAGGGCTTGTTCCCCCTTTCCCTGCACAGTGTCTGGCAGCCCAGATCCATCCCAGGGAAAGGCTTTCACTCAGTGTGTCCCATGGTGAGGCTTTTACAGAAGCACAGAACATGCAGAGTTCTGTTTCGTGAAGGAAATTACCTCCATCCATATCCAAGCCTATTAAAAATGGAGACTGCCTCTTCCCCAGGAGCAGCTGCAGTGGAACTGCTCAGCAGGAGGCTGGGACAGAGATCCAAGTCCCTGCTGTGTCTTCATTTCTGCAGTGCTGAAGGACAAGGGACTGGCTGCATTATTTATCAATAAACGAGGCTCCATCACTGGTGGGGCCTGGAGATTTCTCAGCCAGCAGGAACAGGGATATGGAGGGAGAGATCCAGGGGTTGGAAATTAATTATTCTCTTCTTGCACTGTGTAAAAACTGAGCTGGCTATAGAGGAGGATGTGATGTGGGATGGTGAGATTGTGATTTATCCTCCCACCCCCCTGGGATCACACATCCCTGGGATTCCCAGCCCAGCTGGTGGGAATTTCTTGTGCCCAAGCACAGGAGTGACCCAGGCCCAGATTTTGGGCACATGGGACTTGCCCTCAGCTCCACTGAAGGAATATTCTCATTACTATGAGCAACAAGAAATGAGGCAGATGCAGTGGGAGCCGTGACTCCGAGGATCAGCCGTGCAGGGACCAGCCCTGCCAGGACCTGGAGGAGCATCCAGGGGCTGGATCTGTGCTTTCAGGGTGGGGTGGGACTGGCATGTTTGTCCTTACTCCAGGCAGAACCAACAGCCTCAATGCCGTGCCAGTTCCTAAACCCTGCTCCTGCATTGGTGCTGAAAATTCCCGGCAAAGGGATTCCCCCACCGGAGCATCCCCCTGGCCAGGGCAGCCCTTCCCGCACCCGTGTTCACATTCCAATAAAGGAAAAAACCAACAAAAAGCTTCCAAGCGCGGATTGGAGAGCGGGGAAGGAGCCGGGGCTGTCTGTGGCAGGGAATGCCGATCCTGGAGTGCCATCTCGTGGCTCCGGTGCCAAATCTGAGCTCCTGGCTGCCCCCTCCATCCTGGAAGTGTCCAAGGCCAGGCTGGACGGGGCTTGGAGCAGCCTGGGACAGTAGAAGGTGTCCCTACCCATGGCAGGTGAGCTTTAAGGTCCCTTCGAACCCAAACCGTTCTGGCATTCTTGGGAATTTCAGCTCAAAGGAAGGAGTCGCTCCTACCTGCAAATATTTCACACCTGGCCACAGGTTTTGTCTTGCTCCAAAGACAAAACATGGCCAGGACACCTGTCTGACAGAGCAAAGGGAGTTCTTCTTTTAGCTTTTCCCGAGGCAGTAAAAAATTTGAAGAGGGAATTCATCCTCTGTGCAGAAGGGTATGGCAGATGGGCTCATTCGGACTTGACTCTGGAACAGGACAGTTACTGAGGGTTTTTATGGATTCCACTGAGCTCTGAGCTTTGGGCCTGTGTTTGGGAAGGGACAAAGCTGCAAACTGTGCAGGAAAATGGGATTTCTTGCAGGTTTTTATCAGTGTTGACACTGGGAATTCGTAGCCTGGTTTTCCTCCTCTTTTGGGCAAATGGAAATAGGTTGATGTGTCTGGAGAGGTTTCATGGCTCTGACCCCCTTCCCGTGGCATCAGTCAGGGATCCCCCTGGGACCTGGCCTCCCACAATGGATGGGGTGAGCCAAACTGCAGAGTTTGTCCTCATCTCACAGAGCTGGAGATCTGGAATCATCTTTTTTCCAGAGCAGCTGTGGCTGCCACTGGATCCCTGGACGGGCCTTGCAGCAACCTGGGATAGTGGAAGGTGTCCCTGCCCATGGCAAGGGGTGGAATGGGATCAGCTCTAAGGTCCCTTCCAACCCAAACCATTCTGGGATTCTATATTGCCCCATGTCTCCACCCTCCCACACACAATTCCCAGCTGGAATTGTGTTCCCATGGAGCAGCACAAAGCCAGGAACAAAAAAGTTGAGTCCAAATAAGCAGTATTTTCTGCATGCCAGATTTTGAAGCATTTATTCTTTTATTTGAGGATAAAGTTTACAAGTTTATAAGAATCAGGTTGTCCATCCATCCATCCATCCATCCATCCATCCATCCATCCATCCATCCATCCATCCCAGCACCATTACAGTCCATGTTTGCAGGAGAAGTGGAAATGTGCTCATGGCTGACCAGGTTGAATATTTCCCAGCCCAAACCTTCTCATCAGAGTTTTTCATGGTGATTTCCCAAGGAAATACCACCAAAAGTGCCTCTGATTAGAGAAGCTGGGAGAGAATTTGGGGAGGGGAGCCATAAAACCACGAAAGAATGGAAATGAAATTCAAGTTTTCTAGAAGAAAAGGATAAAGAACTTGCTATGAAATAAAAATAGTGATGTGAAAGAGCAGCTGGAGTGAATTGAGGGGTGAAAAGAGAGGAGCTGGGAACATTTGAGTGCTGTTCCCAGCTGTTCCCAGCTGTGCCTCCTCCAGGTGTGCCCAGCTGTGCATTCTCCAAGCATCCCCACAGATGACGGCACTTGGACACAGTGGGAAGGAGATTAAATAGCTCTGACAGTTTCTCCTGTCTGAGATGATGGAGTGAGGGCTGCAAGGGAGGGGGGAAGGATGGTGGAGGGATGGAAAGAAAACAACAGGGAGAGCAGGTGATAAGTGAGATTTGTCCCAGAAGGAAAAGGAATTGTTCTGGTCATATCTCAGATCCGTCTCCCGGGGTGCAAAACGCCTCATTGCAGAAAGACAGTGCACAAAATCCCTAAAACCAAAATAACAACCCCCTCCCACCAGGGCTGTAGGATTTCTGCTGCAGGGAAAATCCCAGCGAGCCTAAATCCACATTTTCCAGCAGAGCAGGAGCAGTAAATCTAATCCCTGTTCCACCACTGCTTTCTGAATGAAATTGCAAACCAGGGACGCTGGCACGCTGCGTAGTGATCATGGGGATCTGTCAGGAGATGAGACATCCGTGCAGCAGGTGTGGGACATCAGAGCAGATGAGACACTGCACGAGAAGCTGGGATTTTAAAGGAGGCAGAAACATTTAAAAAAAAAAAAATCGAGTGAAACAGTGAAGTGGATACAAAATGTTTTTGTCAGAAAACCTGCTGGCATTGGAGAGAATGGCAAAATGAGCTGTTGCTGGCTGCTCCCATCCAAAGTGCCACTGGAAATTTGCATTTTTAGGAAAGCAGAAGTGCCTTGTTACAACAAGGAGAGGATCTGTCAGGAAATGTTGGCTCTCGTCGCTCTGTGCCCCCTTTGCAGCACCAGCAGTGACAATAAAAGATACAAGGTCACAGCGACTCGTCCCCAGGGTTGTTTGTAGACCAGGTAATGAGCGATTGTTGCAGGAGAAATCCCATTCCCTCTCTCAGAGCTCAGTTTTCCAGCAGAAACCCCGGTGGGCTTTGAGCCACAGTGCCCTGGACATTTGGTGTGGCTGTGCCACAGTGCCTGGTCAGCATCCCCCAATTCCCCACCTGCTGCCTTGGGTCCATCCGTGACTGCCCACCCTGCTGTGCCATCAAAATTAATTAGTCAGGCAGACCAGGGAACACATCCAGCTAAAAATATCCCTTCTCATTTCTTTTTGCCAGCTTATTTTTCAGTCAGAGCGGTCGCAGGTCTGGGAATTTGTCAGACCCCCAGATCTGAAGTGGTGGGTGGGGAGGAACAATTTAAAATGGGTTGAGCAAAGCAGGGAGCTGGAGCCACCTTCATCCCTGGACAGCTGGGTGTCACTGAGCCAAGCACTGCATGTCATTTTGCCCTTTTTCCTCTCCAGTACATGGGGAAATCTCTGTATGTGGGGAATTCCACTCTGATGCCAGGCACGGAGAAGAGAAATGTCAAGCAGATGAGCATCAAATAAAAAAACACCAGACTGATGGGCAGGGCAGAGAGATAAGAAAGATGGTATTTATTTGAACAGCCACAGGAAATCAGAGATTGAAAAGTGTCTAGAAAAGAAAAAAAAAAAAGCAGCAGCGCATTATTAAAAAAAAAATTAATAATCAGAGCATGCAGATGTTGGATACGTTTTCCAGCCAATCCCACCTGACTGTGCCCAGTCCCTCATCACTTTTTGGCCTTGTCTCGAGGGTAACCCCCATTGGTCTTATTGAGTGACTCCATGCTGCCGTTGCCCGTGGCCACGCTGGCCAGCAGCCGCTCCACCTCCCCGGGCAGCATCTGCTTCTCCTCGTTCTCCGTCTCCCGGTGGTAGAAATAGTTGAAGTTGGAGACGATGACGGGCACGGGGAGGGCGATGGTCAGCACCCCCGCGATGGCGCACAGAGTCCCCACGATCTTCCCGCCCAGGGTGGTGGGACACATGTCCCCGTAGCCCACGGTGGTCATGGTGACCACGGCCCACCAGAAGCCGTCGGGAATGCTGGAGAAATGGGACTGCGGCTCATCGACTTCGGCGAAGTAGACGGCGCTGGAGAAGAGGATGACGCCGATGAAGAGGAAGAAGATGAGCAAGCCCAGCTCCCGCATGCTGGCCTTGAGGGTCTGCCCCAGGATCTGCAGCCCCTTGGAGTGCCGGGAGAGCTTGAAGATGCGGAAGACCCTGACGAGGCGGATGATCCNGAAGAGGATGACGCCGATGAAGAGGAAGAAGATGAGCAAGCCCAGCTCCCGCATGCTGGCCTTGAGGGTCTGCCCCAGGATCTGCAGCCCCTTGGAGTGCCGGGAGAGCTTGAAGATGCGGAAGACCCTGACGAGGCGGATGATCCGCAGGATGGCCAAGGACATGTTCTGCTGCCCGTTGAGTTCGCTCTGCTGGATCAGCTCGGTGGTGAGCGTCACAAAGTAGGGGATGATGGACACGATGTCGATGATGTTCATGATGTTCCTGAAGAACTCGGTCTTGCTGGGGCACACGATGAACCGGACAAAGAGCTCAAAGGAGAACCAGACGATGCAGGCGGTCTCTATGACGAAGAAAGGGTCCGTGAAGGTGCTGTGGGCCAGCAAGGTGTCTGTCACATTCTTAGAAAGCTCCTGGGTGGACCTAAACTCCCTCTCCTCCCGGAACTCCGGCAGAGTCTCCATGCAGAAGATGATGATGGAGATGACAATGACCAGGACAGAGACCAAAGCTACGCCTCTGGCAGCGCTGGAGCTTTCAGGGTACTCGAAGAGCAGCCAGAACTGCCTGTGAAAGTCATTGGTTGGTAAGAGGGTCTCAGGATCCTTGATGAACCCTTCATCCTCCCGGAACTGGTCCATGGCTTCATCACCCAGCTCATAGAAGGAGATTTCATCAGCAAAGACGTCGATGGGGACGTTGGCCGGGCGCCGTATTTTGCCCCCAGACTGGTAATAGTACAGGATCCCATCAAAACTGGGCCTGTTCCTGTCAAAGAAATATTCATTCCTCATGGAGTCGAAGTAACGCATCCTCTTTTCTGGGTCCCCAAGCAAGGTCTCGGGGAACTGGTCGAGGGTCTTGAGCCGGGTCTCAAACCTCAGCCCAGCGATGTTGATGATGACTCGTTGGTCCCCCTCATCCATGCCCACCCTCTCCCCCACCAGGTGGTCGCTGAACTCGGCGGAGAACCTGGAGAAGATGGTCTCATTGTTGGCGTTCTCGCTGTTGATGAGGATCCGCAGGTTGGACAGGAGGTTGGCGCAGCTGGGGTGGCCTTTCCGCGACTGCCCGGCGGGGCTGAGGTCGTTGGAATAGCAGGGATCCTCCACGATCTGATCAGCGTTGTCAAAACTGACTAGTGCCACCTCCATCTCCTTCCAACTGGCCACGTCCATCATACGCTAATCAGCTCAGCAGCAGAAATCCCCGCGGCCGACGCCGGCTGCCCGCGCCGTTCCCACGCTAGGAGGATCTGCAAGGGACAGGGACACAGAGCTGAACCGTGCATGTGCAGAGCAAGACAAACCTGAGGTCACACAATCCCCGTCTGTTTGTTAATGGAAGCATTAATGCCACTGACCAGCAAAATGACTTCCAGCAGGTCGTTCGTCTTTGGGTCCTGCACACCTTTTTGGCAGGGCTCTGCTGCTGCTAAACCACCCCAAACCAGCCACAGGACCCACGGATGAAAGGTCAGGCAGCAGCAGAGGAGGGGGTTGAATCCAGGTGTCCCAGCCCTCCTCTCCCCAGTGATCCCCATCAAGGGGTCATTTCATGTGTTTCCAGGTGCAGATCCAAAATTCAGAGCAGGATTTGGAGGTTTTAAACACATCTGTACCAAGTTAAGAGCAGCCCTTGATCCAGGTGGGAGAGGCATTGGGTCAATCCCCTGGAGGTCCTGGACACGTTGCGGATGGGTCAACCATGGTTTGGAAACAATTCCCAAAGCAGGAACCACACTGGAATTTGGGGAATGCAGCCCAGGAGAAATCAGGCCAGGAAGAGAAATGTCCACCAGCCTTGGAGAATCCCTTTGATCTGGGAAGAGGGTTAGGAACAGGAGCCCTTGCCTTGGGGCAGGCAGAGGATGCACACCCTCCAGAGCTCTCCCAGCCTCCTCCACAACAGACCTGATATTCCCAGCCTCAGGAAGAAGCTCAGGACTGAGCCCTCCCATCACTTCGAGGTTGGATTATTTCCCAGCCCATCTCTGTGAGGCACTCAGGAACAGTCACCACATCCCCAAACATTGCCAGGCATGCATCTCCCCACACACTGACACCATTCTGAACTCAAAGAGGAGCCCAGGGATCAGGCCAAGCTCTGGAGCTGGGAAATTACCTGTCCTGCCTCAGGGAGAGGCACACAGAGAAATTAGGTGTTAACAGGGAATGGTTCTGTGGAGATCTTCCCCAAAACGAACTTTCCAAGTAAATTCAGTGTCCTGATTTATTTCCCCTCCAAATGCATTTCCCAGACATGAGACACCACAGGAGGACACGTGGAGCTGCTCTGCGTGACCGCTGCTCACCAAGGGCACTCCGGCTTTCTTACCCAGCCAGCTCCAGCGAGAGGGAGACAAAAAACCCAAATGCCCTCAACTACCAGGAATAGCAACACAATTGAGGCCACGGAGCAGCAGCAGAGGCGCCGGGGCCAGTCCTGTGATGAGGATGGTCCCTAGTGCAGGGTTTGCTTCCCAGTGCTGGGCAGGGACCCACCCCCCATGGGGCTCCAGCCTCGAGCTCCCTGTTTCACTGGAGTAATTTGGGGCACTGAAGGTTTTGCCTCTCTGGAAGCAGAGGATCCATCTTTGCTCACACACAGCTGGGAAAGGGGAGCAGACAAGCCAGAATCCCCAATCCGTTGCAGAAATGGGCATTAAGATCCTGACTTGCTACAAATCCTCCCTCTCCTCCTCTCAGCTTTACAGGCCCGACAGCAGAACTTCATACAGGACCCAGAATCCATGTCCCAGACAAGGCTCAGCCTCGCTCTGTCCTCAGTAGAAGAGATTCTGGATTTGGGGGCAAATCCTGCAATTTATCACAAGCTATTTACAGCCCAGGTTTCTTTACTTGAACTAAACCCACAAAGCTTGGCTGTTCTCAGAAATCCAGCCCTATCGAGCTGCTTCAGGCTGGGTTTGTGCTGAATTTGCCTCTTGGGGACATGTAGAGAGGGGTGGTTGGGGCAAGGGACAGAACTGATGCCTGGAGCAGCAGCAGCAGCAGCAGCGTGGTTGTGTCCCCAAAGTGACCTCAGCCAAATCTGGGGAGCCTCAGGGACCCCAAACCTGAGCCCTCCAGCCCCAGCTGTGTCCAGCTTGGACATGCCCAGGGTGCAGCTGCCCTCCACGGGGCTGGATTCATCCCAGGCTGGACTATTCGGTGGCTTTGTGAGAAGCTGGTGCTGGCAGGATGATTTGTGGCATCAGAGCAGCAACCCAGGGCAGAGGATAACCCCGGTTTCAGGAACATCAGGAGGCCTACAAAGGGATACTGCAACAAAACTGGCCCAGATAAAGCACTTTCAAGGGAAAAATAAGTATTAAAGGAAAGAAGAAAAGCAGCACAACCTCATTCCCTTTTTGCATCCTTGTTTTATCTTAATATAAATCCCAAGCTGATTCTAAAATCAGAACAAAACAAAGTTTGAATCAGAGTTTAGTGTTCATTGGCAGGGTGAGCTGACCTGACCCACCCCACCTCCAGCCAGGGGGAGGACCCAGAGGGGTCCTCACGTACAGGAACTTCTCTTGGCAGTGGAACAAAGCTGAGCAGCTAAAGCTGACCATGAAATTCTGAGAATCGGGCTGAGTTGGAAGGGACCCACAAGGGGAGATTGCATGACAAGGCAGCAGTGTGAGGTGATGTTGGTATCTCGAGCATCAGGAGGGCTCGTGGCTCTCAGCACTGCACTCTGGGAGGGAAATCTGATTTCTGGTCACAGAAGAAACTGTGGTGTGCTGAAATCTGCCTTTGCTCCAGAGCCTCCAAGAGCATCGAGCTGAGCCCCCCCAGCATCGTCCCTCCCGGGGAAACTGAGGCATGGGGCTATGGCGGGACAATTCACATGTCATGGGCAGGCCTGGGAGGGGAAGTCCAGCTCCTTCTCCCTGCTGGGACATGGAAAGGAGCTTTTGAGCTCCATTTCAAGCCCTTGGAACAGCTTCCCATGGGATGCAGGACTCTGGGATTCTTTCCTTAGCTTAAAGCCCCAGAGCATGCTGATGTCTGTCTGTCCCCATCACTGGAGGGGGGTGCCCCACCTGTCCCCAACCACCTTATCTGTCTTATTTTTAATTAAGACCAAAGCTAACGGCGCATCCCAAAGCCACAAAACATCCTCCCTAAGCTTTGCACCGGGCTCTGGGTTCCAGCCGAGGCTTGAACTAGAAAGTTGCCTCGTTTTTTCCTCCTAAATCACCCAACATCTGCTTCTCAGAATCTGATTAACTAATATCCTTCTGCGGAAATCCCTGCCTATGGAAAATCATAATAATAACAAAAAAACCACGCGAGGGAGAGCGACGGTGAAAGAGAAAGGTCATTTTGAGGGAGAGTTTGTGTTTTACCCGTCACATCCCAGGGAGTCGGGGCTGTGGTTTCCACCAGGCTCTCTGCATCCACTGAAACCTTCCCACCTGCAATCCCCTCCTCCTCCCCCTCCTTTGACCACCCTCACACTCCTGCGGTCAATAATGTCCATTTCCAAGGTTTTCCCAGATTATTGGAGATGTTGAGCCTCTTCTCCCGCCTCCTCTCCCCTCCCTTCCCCATCATCCCTGGATGGGATGTGGAAGGAGGAGATTCTTCCCTCCTCCCGCCCTCACCAGCGTCCACAAGGACTTACCTGGACAGGGCATGGAAGCGCCAACGCTCTCTGCATCTGGGAAGAGAGTTATTAAACACAGATAGGGATGTGCAGGGAAAGCGGAGATGGGGAAAGGTCCAGCCATACCCTTGAAAGGCGCCTTGGGGATAACGCAGACAATGTCATTGGAAAGGCTGCTCTCTCCTCGCCTCACCGGGCAGTTGGCAGCCCCGGGCCGGGCTTTGGCAGGCGCGGCCGTGGGATCGGGCACCGTGCGGGGCCTCGGCCCCTCCATCCCCCTGGGAGCCCTGAAACCAGCCGGGGGTCCCTGGGGAAAGGGGTTGGGGGCGTGCTGGGGACACCCTGTCCTCACACCCCCTCGCCCGGGGAGGGGGGACCCGGCCACCCACCTCCTGCCCCCACCGGCCGCCGGGCGAGACGGGGGAGGACGTGCCCTTCTGGCGGATGCCACCTTTAATCCCCAATAATGCTCCGGATGGTCCAGCGCGGACAAGTCTTGTCCGTGACGTGGCGAGGTCTGAGCTGGCCCCCGGGAGGGAGGCGCAGAGGGGGGACAGGGACCCGCACACCGCTGGCACCGGGAGAGAGATTTACAGCAAGGCGAAAGGGCTCTTTTTAGTATTAATATAAAAGAATGGCTTTAAAAAGAGGAGGGGAGGGGAAAGCCCAAGGGTTGGAGCATCCCCCGCTGCCCACCTACCTCTCGCCTGTGGCCGTGGGGACAGCGGGCGCCTTTCCAGGAGGGGACGGCCACAGTGCCACCACCACGTGGGACATCTCCGTCCCCGCCCCGGGGTGACTGGGACCAGTTGCAGCAGCGGGTACAGCTGGCACAGCCCAGCAAAGGGCATCGGTGGGGGACGAGGGAGAGGAGGGACGTGGCCCTTCCTCACGCCTGGGTGCAGCTGGATGCTGGCTCCGACCCCAGCGCCACCGGGCTTGTCACCCCCAGGAATTAATTAATAAATAAATAAGCACTCGAGGTGGACAGGACCAGGCAAGTTGGCATGAGTCATTTAAAAAACTGAGATATTTTTTTCTTTCCCAACTTTTGCTTTCTTTCCATTCCGGAGCCTGCTACCGCTCACGGCCATCTCGCCTTGGGTGCTCCAGAGTGATTTCGTCCCCGTTGGCCTCACACAGGGCTGGACCCCACGTCTCCTTTCACCCGGGTTATCTTCCCACCCTCCTCTTCCTCGCCCGTCCCCTCCTCGCCCTCCCAGGCAATGGGGGAAGGCAGAGGAGGGGGTGGCACATTTCTACCCTCAGGCTTCAGCCTGAATTCCTCCTCCGTGACGTTTCTTTGCTCTTGAGGGACCCGGTCACCTCGATTTCCCCCCCTCCAGCATCCTTTTCTGTCCTCTGAGCTATTTCTCCTCTCGTGACGTTAATGAGCACATTAAACCTCCCTGTCCCGGAGGACAGCCCGGCTTGGAGGCGGCTCGGAGCATCTTACAGACATCTCCAGCCTTCTGTGATGGAAAGGGGACAGGAGATTATCCAGACCTTTGATCAGGTCCTTCAGGGCGGCTTTCCCTTTTTATCCATCGTTTCTCTACCCCTACAGACTCCAGTCCTTACATTTACCCTCATCCCAGTGAGGGCATCTATTAACAGAAAACAATTCCATTGATACTCCTGGCACCCCAATTCAGCCTGTGTTCATCTCCCCTCCAAATTCAACTTTAGAAGGGCTTTGACCATAGGGTGATGGGGGCTGTAGGCAAAAGCTGACCTCTTTTGGTGTTTTTTTGCCCCAAAATCTACTTGGAACCAACCAGGGCCCCTGCCTGCAGCTGCCAAAGAGCAGCTGTGTCTGAGGGAAATGCAGAACATGAAAAGCATCCAGAGGAGCAGGAGATCTGGGTTGTGCTGGGGCTGAGGAGCTTTGGCAAAACCCCACTGATAATGGGGATATCCCTGGAGTGAAAGCAGTGCTGTGGTCCAGGGGAGACGGGTATGGGGGGAGAGGCCCGGAATAACATCACTGCCTCCGAGAAACGGGACAGTTACACAACTCCCTCATCTCTTGGGAGTTTGGCTGCACCCCGGACACCCCCGGGACAGTTCTGCCTTTGTATTCCGCCAAGGTGACTTTAAACATCCTCTTGGCTCGAAGGATTTCCATCCCCCCTCCAGCCAGGCTGCTCCAGGCATTCCTCCGGCACTTTCCCTCCAATCCCCTGCTCCTGGAATCCCTGGCTCTGCTGGGATTTATTCCACAGACAAGTTTGGCCCCTGAGGGTGTCCTGCATCCGGGATGGGCCGGAATCCAGCAATTCCTGGTACGGGATCACTGCTCAGCAGCTCTGCATACACAGCTCTGGCCCCAGAGGGGAGATAAAACACCCCCGAGTCCGTCCCAAAACGGAGAGGGATTAGCTGGCAGAGGAGGAATTTTTGGCAGCGGGTCCCTGAATTATTGTTTGGACAGGGAGCTTAATTTTCCCTGTGGGAAATAATGCAGGAGACTGAGCAGCTCATCCCGCCCCTTTCCCTTTGATCTGGGAAGAGCTGGAGCAGGGTGGCACGAAGGAGGAGGCTGGAGGGGTCCTGCAGGCCCCGTCCTGCCCTAGAACGAGGCAGGAACACTTTTTTGCTTTCCCTTAATTCCCAAGCAAAACGGTGCCCGGCAGAGACCGCGGTGAAATCCGTGCGAGCCGGGCTCTGCCGTGCGCCCGGGCCACGGAGCAGCTCAGGGCACTAATGAGCCTCTGCTAATTGTCCTCTCTTTGCAGCACTAATTACCTGGGGTTCGGTAATTCCAGCCCGCGGCTCTGGGATGGAGCTCAGGTGGCTCCGCGGCGTCCCCACCAAGGGAATTTTTCTTATTTCTCATCCCAGCTAATTGAAGTGCCCCTCAATTAGCAACAGTCCCCCAGCATCAGAAGGGCTGGATTTTGGGGGCTGCAAGATGTAAAACCACAACCCAGACCCTTCAACGCCCTCGATTAGGGCTGGGGTTATTAATAATCGAGCTCTGATTCCGGCACGGAGTGTCCTTGGAGGCTTAGTGAGGTGCCCTGGGCATCTGGCACTGCTGGAGCGGGGCAGGAATCATTCAGGAAGGAAAACACGGAGCTTCGGGGTTTGCTGCAGGCGGGAACCCTGCAAAAAATTTGTGGCTCACCCTCCTCCTCCTCCACAGGAGAGGTGCGAAATTGAACTCTTTAAATTCCAATGTGTGCAGCTGTGAGGGAATGAGCAGGAGGGGAGATGCTGGTAGTTTATGAATGATGCAAATATAGGAAAGAATCATTCAGATCTTCCAGGAGGTGATGGGGTCTGGCAAATGCTGCCTCTGCTTTTGAGTCCTGACTGTGGGAATAGTGGAGAAATGGAGAAGGAGCCAAAAATTACTGAAATAATGGTGTGGCTCAGAGCAATCCCAGGGTTTCTCCAGCCTCAGGAGAGCCCAGGGCTTAGGAGCAGCCAGACCTGAAACCTCTTTGCTTTCAAAACCAGAGGTTAAAGTTTGTCTGTGGCAAGGGAGGGTGGGCGTGGAGGGGAGCAGGATGAACCTCAACATTTGAACACACAAATTGTCATTAAACTGAAGGAGAGTGGGTTTAGATGAGGTATTTGGGACAAATCTTTCCCTGTGAGGGTGGGCAGGCCCTGGCACAGGGTGCCCAGAGAAGCTGGGGCTGCCCCTGGATCCCTGGCAGAGTCCAAGGCCAGGTGGGACAGGGCTGGGAGCAAACAGGGAGGGTGGGAGATGTCCCTGTCCATGGCAGGGCTGGCACTGGGTGGGCTCTAACATCCTTTCCAACCCAAATCATCCTGGGATCCCATGAAATTGCACCAGGAAACAATTAGGAGCCTGAACAAGTGGCTGCCAGCTCCTGTGGGCTACTTCCACCCCCGTGCCTCAGTTTTCCCAGGACTGTGGATGTGCCATAAAGCCAAGCAGGAGCTCTCCAGGAAAAGATGCACTTGAGGAAGATCCTCAGCTGGATTCCCAGTGCTGGGATGGAGTGTCCATCACTGCTGACCCCGTGGCAGCCGGACCCCTACAGCCCTCCCCAATTTTCATACCTCCTTCTGATTTTTCCACACGCATTTTTTCATATTGAAAAAATCTGATTATCAGAGGGCTCAGTACATACAGTACACACCACGAGACAGATGAACCCTTTCTTATAGCCAGCCATTGGAGTCCAAAATTAATCAGCTATGGATTAACCGGGTCAGGATGTAATTTAATAACCAGCGAGGGCGAGATCCTGCTCGGAGGGAGCCGGTGGGGTCCCGCTCCGGGTGTGCCATGAAAGCTGCCACAGCCCAGCACAGGTAGCAGGAAAAGCCAGATGGGATGAAATCAGCCCTGCGGTGGTGCCGGCTGCTCAGCCAAGGGACAGGGACAGGGACAGGGACAGGGACAGGGACAGGGACAGCCTGGGACCGGGCCAGGCTTGGCTGCAGATGAGCCCTCCTCATCTTCCCTGCACTCCGAGCCGGGGCTTAGCCTGATTCAGGAAAAGATTTAAATGGATTTTGGACTGTGAGGTGCTGCGGTGGCTTTTTGGGGATGCTGAGTGGGCTCTTTGGGGGCTGGGGGCTGGTCCCCGCTGGGATTCACGGAGCAGTTGGACACACTCTGGGAAGTGGCTGATGAATGGACACACGGACACAAAGCGCTTGGGAGGTGCTTGGAGCAGCCTGAACCGGCAGAGATGTATAAAAGGGAGTGCGTGGAGTGACCTCTTCCCTCTGGAGCATCCCGGCTCCGCCCGGGCGCCTGGCTGGGGCCGGGGCAGGCAGCCACCCCCGCGCTGCCACCCTCCTGCTTACTGCCCTGTAACACGATAAAGCATCCGATCCCAAATCGATGGGGAACTTTCCCAGCCTGTCCCAAAGTGCTGGGATAGAGGCAGAGTCGCCCCCCTCCACCTGCTCCCCCACCCCCAAGCCAGCATCCAGAGCCCGGCGCTGTAACCTCAGTCTGCTCCTGGGGATGAACAAATGACTTTGTCCCCCCTCGAAACCTGCACTGGCAGCAAACCCTGGAGGAGGTCGGTGGCCGGAGCCAAAAATGGAGAGAAGGTATAAATGGAAAGCAATAGGAAGCTGCTAATCAGGTCAGACAGATCCTGCATTGATCCCGATTTCTGCCAGAGCAGCACTGAAAGCAGCCGGTGGCAGGTTTGGGGTCCCCGTGTCGCTCCAGGCTTGTGGATTCATGTGCAGAGCCAGAGCCACTGCAGAGGTGAGGGCAGACCCCAGCCCAGCAACCCACACCCCCCAGGTACCCCCAGGAGAGGACAGGAGAATTTGGACCCACAATAAGTAATTAAGGCTTGGAGTGATTGAGATGATGCCAGTGAGACCCTCGGACTCCTGGCGAATTCGGGGCTCCTCAGCACTCACCCGGTGCTCAGGGATGTTTCACCCTCCCCTTCAAGGACAAACTAAACTTCCCCCCGGGTCACCACCACCCAAAAAACACCCACTAAAAAAAATAAAAACAGCACCTGACTGCCCCAAACCCACCCAACCAAACTCTCCTCTCCTCTGCCCCCAAACTGCCCCTGGCCACGGCGGCGGCTGAGCCCGAGAGGGGAGCAACAAACCCGGTTTTGGCATCGTCCTCATCCTCCTCCGGCGTGCGGGGTGCCCGTGCTCCCATCGCCGCCTCCCTGGGCTGCGCCGGCCGGGGCTGCCCGGCGGAGCTGCCCCTCCGCCTCTGGCGGGAGCTCTGGGATGCTCCAACCTCTCCTGCGGAAAGGCGATGCCGGTACCCACGTGAGCCCGGTGGGACTCCTTGCCCTCATTCTCCTTGTGCCTGAAATGGGTTTTTGCTCCCTCGCTGGTCCTGCCCGGCAGCAGCAGCGGCATCCAGGGCTCCAGCGCACCTCTTTGATGTCCGCAAAAGTGTCTGAGGCCTTTGTTTTCCGAGTGAGGGTGAGGAAGGAGCGGCGTGGAGCAGAGGAAGAGGAGGTGATGCCCACTTGTGACCCTTTCTGTCCCCTCCTCGCAGAGCTGCTCACTGGGATGTTCCGCCAGGGGCAGCCAGGGCAGGGGTCACAGGGACCGAGTTCTTCTGATCCATGGAAAGAAAAGCTGGAAAAGCAGGAGTCTCCAGTGCTCCCAGTGCCAGCAGGGACACTCGGAGAGCACCAGGCGGGTGAAGGCACCCAGGGCCCCTCCAGCCCTTTGTCCAGGCACTTCCTCAGCTGGGCCTGGCTTTTCTCTGGTACACGGGGAAATCCTCTGTTCCCAGGAGCCTGTGATTGCCATCACAAGAGCTCCAAAATTCCTGAAGCTCCGGGAGCTGGCACTGCCTCCCCGGGGCTTTTCCCATCCTGTTTTCCTATGGCCGGGGGAGCTGTTGGTTCAGGAGACCCTGTGGGGGATGTCACATCCCGATGGACAGCTCCAGGTCCTGGCTGTGCCGTGCTCTGAGCCCGGAGCAGAAACCAGCAGGTGCTGGGCAGAGCTCTGGATGTGGCCACAACCCCTCCGTTATTCCAGCGATCCATCGGGACTGTGACCATCATCCATCACCCCCGCTTGAGGCAGCCCAGCTGCTGCTGCAACCCCCTGCCTGTTTTTCCAGCAGGATTTAATGAAACCACAACTCTTTCCCTTTCCATGTGTTCCCCTAACCCTTTCAATGAGCTCTGCCTTCCTTCTCTGCCCCAAAACTTCCCAAGCAAAGGCAAAAACATCACCCTGGAAAGGGATTGGACACATAGGAGTGGGGGAGCACCAGCCAGGGCATTTCCTGACTGACCTCCAAAAGTCATCTGCATCCTGAATCCTCCTGCCAGCATCTTGGGATGCAGAGCTTTTCCCTCAAGCTTTATTCCAGCCTGTGTAATTGGGACAGGTTTCCATGCTGTGCTGCTGAACTGGGATAGGAAAATATTGAGATCAGCCTGCACTGAGCCCTTCCAGAGGCAGTGGGGTTGGGGTTTCCCAGAGGTGCTGCTCCAGAGAAAACCCAAGGAAATAAAAGGAATCCTGGAAAATCAGGTCTGGAAAATTCCCCCCAAACTGTGGGGAAAAGATCTCAAAAGAAAGCAAAAAGCCACCCTGTGGGTCTCTCTTCCCCTGGCAGCCCCAGGCTCCTCTCACCAAGCTGGAGCTGATTTTGCCTCGGAGCAATTTCCCAATCTCCTTCCCATGACCTTTGCAATCAGACGGAGCCCAGGGATCCACAGCTGCCCCGGGATGGGCACTGCACACCCAGACCAAAGCCACAGTTTCCCCAGCTGCATCCCAGGAGCAGAATTCCACCTTGGGATGCAAAGGGAAGTCACTCACAGGGCACAGACACAGAGCTATAAAAGCTGCAGCTTTAAATTATTTTGGGGTTGGAACAGCTCAGCCTAGGAACCTCAATCCTACCTCTATGGGAATCAGCAAGATAATTTTTTCATCAAAATTAAAAATTTGGCTTTATTTGGTTGAGGCTTTGTTTGGCTTGAATTTCTACAGTCTCTAGAGCCTGTCTCCTGCAGACTGTGGATCTCACCACACATCAAACACGACTCAGTTCTTACCAAGGAATTCCAGGGTGGTGCTTGGCTGGACCTGAACCCAGCACTAATTAAGGAAAGCCTCTGATCCCTCCGAGCTCTGCCACCCGTCCCTCACCCCAGTGATTGGTTTTCCATGGACTTTTCCATTGGTATCTGGAGGATGGAATTGTTGGTGGAGCAAACAGTGAGCACTGAGCCAGCACCAGGACTGGCTCCTGCACTGACCTGCAGGACCAGGGAAGACATCCTAAACCAGACTCTCAGAAAATCATGTTATTCCTCACCACTAAGTACAAACTGTACCAAATCCATGGAACCAGCAGCAGTTTTGACCCAATATTCCCATTAACCCCCATCCTGCCCTGTGTCACTGGGGTGAGCACCGTGCACTGGGGATTCCCACATCCACTCCTTGGGATCACCCGAAATGTCCCTCTTATTCCCAAGCCAACCTAAAAAGAGATATCCCATTAACTATTATTATTATTGCAGCCTGAACCTGATGTCATCTTTCCTACACCCCATCCCCTCCCAATTTGTTTCATCCTGATGCAATGGATGCTCCCAACACTGCTTTGGAATTTAAGTGACTCCTTGGCAGCCACGGATTTCAGCCTGTCAGGAATCCTGATGAATTATTTCACTCCAGGCCCTCCCAGTTTAATTGGAGCAGGTTGAAGGCAAGCAGTATTTCCTCTCAGTGTTTCGATGTCTTCACTGTTCCTTACACGCATTTTATTTATGGGAATAAAGCAGTTTGCAGCAGCTGAAGGTTTTCTAATGGAAGCCTTGCAAAACATTCAAACCCATTAAAAAGATCACAGCCAAACGGAACCACTTTATTTAAGTCTTGGAAGAGAAAGAGAGGCTGCAAATGCTCAAAGCACAGAGTGTCTCTGTCTGGGGTCGGGCACAGACCCAAGAGCAGCCAAAACTCCTCTATCAGCACAAGTTGGTCTAAAACCACGAACCCAGCACCAATTTAGCCGGAGATAAAATGGAAACCTTTTCAGCCAGGTGATGCTTCCACATCCTCCTGACAATAAAGTAAAATAAGTGGCTTCATATAGGTGGGAACTCTCCCAGCTGGGTGTTGGGCTGGGCTGCGTTTCCATTATATCATCAATAGTGTCTGCAAGCATAGAAAACACAATAAAAACCAGTCACTCACCTGCAGCCCCAGTCAGGCAGCCCAGGTTACAGCCCTTCCTCGGGCAAGAGGAGGATCCCGGGGGTTCTGGACATGGCAGGTCCCTGCACGTCTCTGACACGCAGGTAAGGATTAGAGTTTGTCTCAGGAAAGACTCAGATTCGGAAATTCTACACCCCAGTGAAACCCTACCTTGCCTCGGTGCCCTTGGATTTAAAGGAAACACGGGAAGCAGCGTGGTGCTGCAAACAGGGCTGCAGTGCAGCCTCACACCCGGGGGAAAACTGCCCCAAACCACCCCAACCCTCCAGCAGCCACCCCCGAGGGAGGATTTGCACATCCCACGGCCCAGCTCCAGGGTTTAATCCCCCTGGTGACCCCTCCAGCACATGGGAACAGATTTATCCCAGAGCAGGACACCCACGGAGGGAGGGATCCCCCTTGGCTTGGAGGGTTTTCCTCCAGGCAGCAACGCCTGTTTTAAGAAACAACATTTACATTTTAAGACCAAATGGCACCCAAGTGTCCGGCAGCTCTTTCCTGCCCAGGTGAGGGCTGCAGTCCAAGCCCTGGGTCCCACCAAGGCACGCTGCTGCCTCAGTGGGGCTGCATGGCTTTGGGATCAGGTCCTGGCCTCCTCCTCTTCCCTGGGCAGTGCTTTAGGGCCACAAGGCCAAAACTTTGGGGCCCGGTCGACTTGAGACCTGCTTGTGTCTGAAGGAGGCCCAGGGAGCTTTTCAGGGGATTTCCAGGAGACACTGAGCCCCCCACAACGTGGGGAACAGGGAAAGGGGCCCTGAATTCAGCTCAGAGATCCCCACATTGTGGGGAACAGGGAAAGGGGCCCTGCACTCAGCTCAGAGCCCCCTACAATGTGGGGAACAGGGAAAGGGGCCTTGAATTCAACTCAGAGCCCCCCACAATGTGGGGAACAGGGAAAGGGGCCCTGCACTCAGCTCAGAGCCCCCCACAGTGTGGGGAAGAGGTGACAAAAACCCCAAGGATGCAGAAGGGTCTTCCCATTAGCCAAGATCCACCACATTCCCTGAGCACCACAAATGAGCTGTAGGAGATTTTGGCTGCTCTCGTGGCTCTTTCCAAGCCTATGGTGTGGTGTCCTGGCCAGCTTTAGCCCAAGAATACATGGAATGTGTTAAACACAGCTTCTTCTGGGGAAGAGGACGGGAGGAAGGTCCAGGCTGGAGGCTGCAGCGTGGCCATGGGTTTGCAGACCAGCATGGACACGGCTCCCCCACCTCTCCTTGCCACACTGAGCTGACCAACACTTTGGTGTTCAGTATCACATCCAATCCCACAGAAATCATGGACAGCAGGTGGTGGAGAAAAGGTCCATGGCTTGGCCACTTGGCTTTAACCCAACTCAGGAGAAAGGCCCAAAATCCAAACTCATCCTCCAAGCACCAGCCAGGGCTGTGCAAGCCCAGCACCCCCAGAGGTGGCTCTGCCGTGGGTATTTCCCAGAGGTTCCTGTTACACCACAGCCATGGGAGTCTCATTAATTACTCGTTCTGCTGAATGGTGGTAACGAAGGCCCAGGACACATCAAGAATCATGTTCGCATGGCAAAGTGGCACAGGAACACCCCCGGAGGGTGATGCTCCAGAGAAAGGCCTGAAGTTGTTACAAGGACGTCAGGAGACTTGATACAAAGGGCCGGCTTATGAATAGCTAATGGGGGAATAAATTATGCACCCTCTCGGCTGGATTGGGTTTCTCCCTCCTCACTGCACCCTGACATCCCTCCCCATCGCCCCCCTGCTCTCTGCTTTCTGTCCCACTTGGCTCTTTCTTCTCCTTCTTTTTGCACTTGGCAGGATTTTTAATTTGTTTCCCCATCACCAAAAGCTTCACAGCCGAGTCCAGCCTGTCCCAGGGTGATGCCAGAGCAGGGCAGGGCACCACCCTGAGCCCTCTCTGGAGAAGGTTGGACGCTTCCCCCATCACAGCAGGGCTTCTCCCGCTCCCAGAGACCCCTTGATGCCCTGGAAACCTGAAAGAGAAGCTCCAGGTAGCAAAACAAAAGCTTTCTGCAGGATGTGCCGTGCCCTGCCTGCCATCTGCCCAGCCCGGCGGGAGCAGCCCGAGCTGCCCGTGGCGAGCGCGGCCAAGCGCCAACAGCTCCACGCCGGCCACGCTCCAGCGGGTCCCTGGCAGGCGGAGAGGGACGGGGAAAGCTGGGAGAGGGCACGGGGTGGGACAAAAGGGGGGGCTCTCCGTGTATTGGGACTGCGGGTTTCCAACACCCACAAAGTGCGGACCAGGAGAAGGGAAAGCTGAGATTGACTTCGGGAAGGGAGGTTCGGGGATCTCCCCGTTCCCTGCGCGACTCCGGCGCTGCCCCAGCGCTGCACAGCCCGGGGAGGGCACGGATCTGCCGTGTCAGTGCATTTCCAGCCGGGATAACGCAGCAGCTGCCGGGCTGGGACTGCCACCCGCTCCTATTTCAGCTGGGACAGCAATTCCCCTTTCCCGAGCCCCGTTTCCCTTCTGCTCTGCGGGCAGCGCTCTGGTACCCGCCTGACGCTGGGCCAGCGCGCTCCTTCCCGGCAGGTGCCCCCTCCTGAGCTGGAAATCCCGGCCGGAGCCCACATGCAGCGTGCCAGAGGAAGCCAAAGGCCGTGCGAGCGAGTGTTTTGTTAAAGCGCTCGGATCCCACCGGCCCTGTGCCCCGGGGGTGGCTGCAGGCGGCCGCAGGAGCTCGGGAAGTGCGGAACGCGCACGGGTGAACTCCCCGCTCCTTGCTTGGAGTCGGGGATTTCGGACAGGTCTGAGGCACAGCCACGTCCCCAAAGCACGTTTGGGGTGCAGAGCATTTAGGGCAGAGCCAGGAGCAGCATCCCAGCCCCTGGCGCAGCTCTTTAACCGGAGGGCGATGGTCCCCGTGCCCCGAGCCCCCTTTCCCCAGCACTCCCCCTTCTCTAATCTCCCGTTATCGCTTTCTCTGCCCGCTCTGATTTCACGGGCCGGGCTATGCAATCCCTCGTGCCTGGGTGGGGTTGGGCAATCTGATCACCACCCCCCATCAGACTGTCTGCAAACACCGTCACCGAGCACCCGGGCCCCGCACTGACCCCGCTGCAGCCCCAGCTCCTGGGACTCAATGCCCGGCTCGCTGCTGCTCCAGGCTCCTTTTCCACGCCTGTCACCTCCTCGGCGGGTTTGGATAACCCCAACCCGCGTCACAGCAGCTCCTGGTCACCAAAATCGGGCTATTCTGTATCAGTAATAGGAAACTCCCAGCACCTCTGACCAGAGCTCGTGTCTGTTCCTCCCGTGGCTCCCTCCCTGGGGAGAGCAGCCTCTCCCCCCGGTATCCACCAGGGATGTCACCACAGCATCCAGCTCCAGCCCTAATTTGATCTCCTAATTTGACGACAGTCTCCTCCTTGGGGTGGGAGGGTTGTTTATCCATTCTTTTATCAACCAAAGGATGTGGAATCACAAAATGATTTGGGTTGGGAGGGACCTTAAAGCCCATCTCCAATCCCCTGCCATGGGCAGGGACACCTTCCATTATCCCAGGCTGCTCCAAGCCCTGTCCAGCCTGGCCTGGGACACTTTCAGGGACTGAGCGGCCACAGCTGCTCTGGGCTGAAGCAAAGGACAGGGAAATGGTCTCTTTTCAGATCATCAGAGCAGCAAAAAGTCACAGATAGAAAATAAAATGATGGAGCAAGTTGGTCATTAAATGCTTTCCCTTTGGTGCCCCTGAAAGTCAGGGAAAGATGGAGCAGCAAGAAGGAAAATGGGAATTTGGGATCTCTTCTGTGTCCTTTCTTCTCCCTGGACGTGCTGGGGTCAGGCAGGAGGAAGGCAAGGAGGAGGCTCTGGGCCCCTCGCTGGAATCAGCATCACTGGAGAGGAAAATTCCCTCCTGTGAGGTGCAGGATACAAGACTGAGCCAACATCCACCCCGAGTGGATATTTCTGCTCTGTGGGGTCACAAGGCCAAGCTTGGCATCACTTCACCATCACAAAACTCTGTCCAAAGCAGGGTTACAGGTGGGGAAACTGAGGCACAAGAGGGCTGAGCTGCCAAACACTCCCTCCCACAGAACAAGGGAAGAGCAGGTTTGCTCCCTTTGCTTTTTTTCCCATCCACAGCCTGAAGGAACAGCTCTGCCTGTTCAGGATTCTCCAGCTGAGTCTCCAAATCCGGTCCCTGCAGCAGCTGAAGCCTGGTAACCTCCCAAAGTGTTTGCTGGTGTCTCCAAAGCAGCAGCTTCTGTCTGCTCTGTGCTTACTGGGACTTGCTGGCCACGGGTGACTCTGAAAAAATGACCAAGAAAATTAAAGTTACTGTCAATAATCTTAAATTCACCTTGCAGGGGAATTTGTGCCCCTCCTGGAGAAGATTTAGTGGACCGTAAACAAAAAAAAAAGAGATCAGGAAATATTACCAGGAATTAAATCCAACAGTGCCGCTGTCTGGGGGATGGAAATACAGCAGCTCCATCCAGGAGTGCTTGCCCAGCACAGCCCAGCAATGATTTCAGCTCATGGGCTCTGGGGACAGCCCAAGGTACTGCTCGTGTTCTGCAGCCAGCCCCGAGCCCCCGGCGGTGCTGCTGAGGGAGTGGGGGACCCCACCCCACCCTCTGCAGGGGCCAGGAATGGGACACGGAGAAATCTCCCCAAAAAGGCTCCTGGAGATCTTGGCTGTGATGTAACAGCTCCAGCCAGAAGAGGACAGTGGTGCCTGTGTTTTATTTAGGGCTGCACCGCGAGGGATTTGAAGGCTCCAGTTCCCTCTTTGCCGTTCAAATCGCCCTTTCCAGCACACACCCGGGCTCTGAGGGGGTCCAGGCTGCTCCCAGGGACAAAACTCATCCAGCTGAGGATACAGAGGGGCTCGAGGGGACCTCAGCTGCAGCAGGGCTTGGCTCTGGCTGCTGGGAGGGAGCAGGGAGATATTGCAACAAAGATTGAACCTGAGGACGTACAGAATTCATCTTTTTGTGGAAAATAAAACTGGGAGTTACTGGGCTGATTGGAAAAGTGAGGAGGGAGCTGCTTCAGCTGTGCCATCTCTCTCTCTAGGGAAGAGATGAATAATGTGCATGGACAGAAACATCCCTCTTCCTGCACACGGGCAGAGGCAAAAGAGAATGGAACCGACATATCAATGTGAATTGAAATATGACACTTGATATGGAGATAAATATCATGTAACTGCACAGGAACAGGTGTTTAAGCTGTTCCTGCATCTCAGCATGTTTTCCTAACCCCCAAATTAACCCAAAGAGGAGAGCTGCCCGTGGCAGAGGGGCTGGCACAGGCTGCAGGGGTAATTTCTTGCTTGGAGTTAAGAAAATGGGGATTAAAGTGAAGGCAGAGCTGGAAACCTGCCAGGCCTCACCCATGCACCTGGGTGCTGCTGCTGCTGCTGCTCTGGGGAGGAAGGCAAGGGTGGAAACACAGGGAGAGGCCCTTCTGCTGCCAAAAATCACCACTTTTAGGGATGCAGGATCAAAACGTCCCAGGGATTTGGCACCAGCTCCCAGGTGCTGAAGTGAAACCCTGACTCACTGCTCCTTCATACACTGAGCCTCAAATCTGTATTTGCTTCTCTAAAAGTCATTCAGCCTGAGATGGAGAGCCAGAATTGTCCCATACCGGGCTTTTCTCCACCCCACTCCTCTGGAGCAGGGGCAGAGGGGGCTCCTGGTGACAGACACCAATGTTTGGAGGCTGCAGAGACTGGGAAGGTCCCATTTCCCCCTCAAACTGCTCAGGTGCTCCAAACCTTCACTGTTCTGCTGCCCCAGAGCTCAGAGGAGCTCACTGGAGTTCCCTCCTGTGATGGAGGCCGGCAGCAAAGGGCAAGGATCCAGTTCAGGAAGGGTCTCGGCGGAGATGAGGCTTTCCAGCCTTCTCCCAAAATGCTGTTTTCTTTCCCCAAGCGCCACTCCCACGATGCAAAAGCCGAGAGAACTCCCCGGGTCTGGCACAGCCTCGTGATGCGCTGTCACCTCCCGCTCCGTCAGCCCCGACCTCCGCGCGCTCCGATGGCCACGAGTGATGGGAAACATCCTGACAGGCAGAGCCCTCCGCCCTCCTTCAGCCTCTCCTTGCTTTTCCATCCCCGGTGGGGTGTTTGAAACCTGCCCTCTGCTCCTGCAGCCCTGCCTGGCTTCAGAGCTGCTGCTGGGTGCCAGTTGGGCACACGGGTCCTCTGTAAAATTCACCCTCTTTGGGGAAAAATGGGAAAACCCACTCACTCATGGTCCCTTGGGCCACCACTTTAACACGGATAAATCCTCAGGAGCTCTTGGACGCTGGGAGATCCATCACCCCTGCAGCCTCTGCACCCCACACCTTTCCTGGGGTAAAATGTCTTAAAATAAGCGTTTGAAAAAAGAAACAATTAAGCATTTTTCCTAACTGCAGCTGGCTGGTTTCTCTTTGCTGCCCCCAAACTTCCCTTCCAGCCCCCCACCCCTGCTCTGCTGGCTGCAGCTCCGCAGGCAGCACCACCCTCAAATCCACGGTGAAGCGAGACAGTGAAATTCCCTGGTGGAAAACAAACCAACCCACAGGAGCCCACCTCTCCTCATCCCTTCCATTAACAATCCTCCTTCCTCCTCCTGGGATCCCGCAGGGGAGGACGATGAGACAGGAGCTGCCAGAGAGCTGTCACAACATCTCCAGCACCGCTGCCTGAGACACGCGCATCCGACGCTCACATCCCGGAATTATTCCTGTCTAACCACCTAAATCCAACCCCTTCTCCCTTTAAGTTCGGCCCGGCCTCACTCACCTGCTCCGCCCCAGGACCAGCACATTCCTGGCTGTCCCAGTAAGACCAGAAGCCCCGGGGATGCTCCCAAACTGGATCCTCTTTTGCCAAAGGTCCTTTCCCAACCTCAGGCAGGTGGAGCTGCTCACCAGATTATCACCTCATTCCTCAGATGCCCAACTAACCCAGAACTGTGGAAGGCTCCAGATTCCCTGATAATGCAAATGAGCATTTTCCTGCTGGTCAGGTAAAAATCTGGGTGAAAATCCAGGAATTGGACAGGAAATAGGAAGGAAAAGGTGATGGGGCTGGACTCGCAGTTTGACCCCAGGGCCAGGGCTGCAGTATCCTCCCTTCCCATCCCCCATTCCCAATTTCTGAAATGTTGAAATTGTGAAATTCATGTGCAAGATAATACAGCTCTGTGAGCTTCCCCTGCTTCTGCTCAGTACCCATCTCACCTGTGCTGTAGTTCTGATGTGCTGTGGCCATATTTCTGAATTTTCCAACATATGGTACATAAACCACTTTTTCCGAACGCCGTGAACATTTATTTCCCCAGTGGAATATGGTTACAGCACTCAGTTTCCACACAGTAAGGGTAATTTAGATATATTTTCAGGAGAAAAGAAAATCAGTCCCCACGGCTTCACTCGGAGGGTGAAGGGGAATGATGGAGATGCTGGACCATCCATGGAGATGCTGAACCATCCATGGAGATGCTGGATAATCTCCAGGGTTGGTCCACATCATCTCTGCCCCACAAATCCCAGGCAAATTCCTGCAGAACCAGGCAGGGCTCCCCAAGGGCCCACTTTCCCAAAGTCGTGCCACGGAGAAGGTCTGCAGGTAACATTCCATCCCTGTTCTCCTCCATGGGCAGCTCCAGGGCCATTCCTGGGGGCTCTAGGGGCTCTGTTTGCACCCATAAACCAACAAGATGTGCTGAACCCCCAGAGGGCTGAACCTGGGGAGCCTCCAGAAGCAGTTCCCAAGTGGGAAAAATGGGATATAGCTCCCTGAGAAGGAATCCTGCTGGGATTAGGCAGAAGCACGAATTTTTTTTCCTCATTTTCATCCTTTTCAACCCCACCCCAATGTCAGCCCGTGACCTTTTCAACCCTGCAACCTACCACCAATCCCTGCGGCTCCAGGGGGCTTCTTGGAAAAGACTTTCAAGCAGAATATTTAAACTATTCCCCCAGTAAATGCCAACGGGGACAAATTGCTGAAATTTGGGAACTCAGAGGTTGACTTGGGGGGGCCACAGGGGGAGATCCCCTTGAAATCCCACATCAAACCTGAGCTGTCTCTGGTTTGGACACCAGGACAGCTCTCAGCCTCGATTCTCCCCATCCTTGGTGGAATGAAGTCAAAATAAGATTTTTTTTTTTTTTTTG
>VYXF01011001.1:40182-63176 GCA_013397295.1 Polioptila caerulea
CGCAAATCCGAGAGCCGCGCTCCGCCCCTGCCGCTGCCGGCGGGGAAGGTGCAACAGCCGGGCAGGAGGAGAGGAGGAGAGGCCGGGATGCTCCCGCAGCGGGAGCCCAGGCACGGGGATGTCCTGCGTGCTCCGCAGTGCCGCAGCCGGCACGGCCGGCCGGGAGCTGGGAATTCCGCCCCGGGAATTTCTGGGATGCGGGGCCGCGCTCTGCCCTCGCAGCCGGACCCTCCTGGGTTCTGCTGACCAGGTTGGTGCGGCCCCAGGCTCAGGTTGGTTTGGATGCACACATGCCACCAGTTTGAGAGCAAGCCCTGATCCCAGGGAAAGGAGACGCAGGATTGTGGGTTTTCTTTCCCAACGGGTTTCACCCCCACTCCTCCCCTCCCAAAACTCCGTTTTATGTCACCTGCTCCTCTCGAGATCCGAAATGGTGTCAAAATCCATCTGCAGGCTGGTGGGAGTCAGCCCTGCTGGGGAGAGGCTGCCAGGCACTGAAAGGCACGGAGGATTTTTCAGCCCCCTTTTGCAGTCGAGATTTGGAACACTTATTTCTGCCTCAAGGGTGTAATTGAAGCCCTTGGGGACCCAGAAAAAGTGTCTTCCAAGGCGCTGTAAGATGCTTTCTGCGAGCTTCCTTGGGGAAAATTGCTCGGGAGTGGGCAGGCACATGGAGGGACTTGCAGCACATTCCCCAGGGCAGCGCCACCGGCAGGAATCGCTGCTTTTCCGGCCGCACGGGTGAGTTCCAGGCCCACCTGGTGCCAGGGATGCCCCAAGCCACGGCAGTTCAGTGGGATACAAACCCTTTGGAAGTCACCTCCTTGCTCCTGGCCACAGGGGCTGAGGGACAAGCCCGGAGCAGGGCACCTCTGATGTGCCCCGAGCGGGGCCCCGGCGCGTCCTCCGGGGCACCATCCCCGGGCAGGAGGGAAAAATCCTGCCAGGTTCGTGTCACCGTGCCCTGACTGTGCCCACCCGGCCTCCCCTCCCCACATTCCCGACCACGGCCCATCCCTTGGCAGAGGAATCCTCCCTGCTGAACACAACAGCCCCTGCCAAGATAAAAGCGAAGCTGTGAATAATTCATGTTTCAATCTTTTTTACCACCGTCTGCTGTAAATATTTAAATAGCTCCAAGATGTCTAGAGCTGAACTTGGGGAGGATGAACCTGAGCAGAGCCTCCGGCTCGGGGAGCAGCACCGTGGAGGGGGATGAGCCCGGGATGGAGCACAGGGAGGGGGGCAGATGCCGTGGGGATATTTTTTTGGGTCTGTGTGCACTGGGGAAGGGACAAGAGAGCTCCACGGGGAAAAACTGATTTATATCTCCATAAGGAGCAAATCTCCAAGCCTTTCTGCCCTTTCAAATGAAAAAAAAAAATTAAAAAAAATAAATTAAAAGGCAGTTCAGGAAGGAACGTATTCCCACGGTAGGAATACAGGAGTGTCCAAAGGACATGGTTCAACTNCAAAACCCCCAAGCCTTTTTCCCCTTCCAAAAAAAAAAAAAAAAAAAAAAAAAAAAAAAAATTAAAAGGCAGTTCAGGAAGGAACGTATTCCCACAGTAGGAATACAGGAGTGTCCAAAGGACATGGTTCAACTCTCCTCCCCTCTCCTCTGCTGCCTTCCCCTGGCTCAAAACCTCAGTGGAATTTCACTCGAATTTATGATTGCCAAAAAAAAAGATCAGCAAATTCTCTCTCCTCTGGTCTGCAGCTCCCTGTGCTCTGCTCTCCACCTGGAAAACAAGAAAACAACGTCTGACATTAAAACAGAGACATGTGATCCTGGGCTATCTCCCAGCTCCCACTGTAGCATCCAGCCTGGACAAGATCCTTACCCAATCCCAAGGGACTGGGAAGGCCTGGGAGCTCATGGCAGGAATCAGGAACCCCCTCCAGAGACAAATCCCATCCCAGCTGGGGTTTTGTGTTGGTTTTGTTGGCAGTGTGTGGGAGAACAGCACGGCCCTGGGCAGCCCTCTCCTGCTTCAGCATCGCTTCGGTGTCCCACAGCCCTTCCCAAATAACGATTGGAGCAATTATTGCCACCGTGGCTCCAGGGCTGGGGACTCCTGGTCCTCAGCTGATGTGTCCCACCTTGTCCCCCCACCTCCGCATCTCCCCAGGGCTCTGCTTGGAGTCCCCTCTGGGGATGTGCTCAGCTGCTGGAGCTCTGGGCATTTTCCTCCTGGGGATTTCAGTGGGTTTCACCAGGAGCAGGGATTTTCCAGCTTTGCAAGAGCAGTTTTAAATGTGTCAGGTGTTTTTCACTCTTCCATGTCACCCTGCACCAGCACATGCAAATATGTCCATGGTGCTTTTGGTCCTCTTCCCCAGGGGACTCTGGATGCAGATTCCTTCATCATCCTCCAGTGAAAGCTCAAGAAATCATCCAGGAGGGGTTGTGCTCTTGCTCCACAGCCTGCTGGGGTGTCCCAGTCCCTGAGCTGTCACCAGAGGAGGAGGGACCAGGCAGCACCAGCAAATCCTGCCTATTCCACCCCTGACATCTCCAGCTCCACCACTGCAGAGGCTTTGGGGCCATCCTTGGATAAAAACCAAGTCCAAGGTTCCTCGACAGAGACTGGCCCTATCATTTTTTAAAGACAACTTCTGGTCTGGAGGCAAGGGGGAATGATTTTAGCTGAAAGAGAGTAGGTTTACATGGGATATTAGGAAGAAATCCCTGTGAGGGTGGGCAGGCCCTGGCACAGGGTGCCCAGAGCAGCTGTGGCTGCCCCTGGATCCCTGGAAGTGTCCAAGGCCAGGTTGGATGGGGCTGGAAGTAACCACTGGGACAGTGGAAGGTGTCCCTGCCCAGGGCAGGGTTGGGATGAGATGAGTTTTAAGGTTCCTTCCAAGCCAAGCCTCTCTGGGATTCCATGAAACAGCTTTGTCACCTCTGGGGGGCTCTTTGGCTTCCCCACTGGAATCAGTAAATGAAGACTTGGGACACCAAAACAATTTGCAGTTGGAGTATTTGAATGACTGTTGCTCTTAAGCCAAGCTCTTAACTCAATTTAACCTTTTAAAAGCCTTTTCTCAACCAACTTAACATCTGAAACAAAAGATATTTTGTTTTCCCAGTGGGATGCTTTGATAATTTAAATTTTTTTTCCCTCATCTCCATTCCCAAGCCAAGACATTAATCAAAACAATATGTTGCCCACAACAGCAACAGCAACAAAAGGCTTTGAGTCAATGAGTCATCATTTTTCTGTGAAGAAAAATAAACATTTTCCCAATTCCCTGCTCAGGGATGGCACAAATCTCCGCACTGGCCCCTGCACCTGAAGCAGCTGTGGCAGGTCCCAGCAGGATGTGGAGGATTCCTGGGTGTAGGTGCAGGTCCAGGTTGTCTGGACAGGGTTTTTTTCTCCTTCTCAGGATGGTTGCTGGTGGCGACACCTCCAGCCTCTGGGGCAGAGTGGGCTTTGCCCTCTTGGCTTATTCCTCTCACCCCCAGAGATTTTGGAACCTGCCAAGGAGAAGGAGGGAGTGCAGATGGACTGAGCACTGACGTGATGGGCAGCTGGGAGAGGTTTCCCAGCTCTTGGTTGCTCTCCCACCTCTGGAAATGAAGAGGGAGGGAAAGGTCAGTGCACTGGGGAGATCTGAGCCTGTGTGGATTGAGGGACCCCACGGGGGCTCCTGACCCCCTTTGGGATCAGAGATTGCATCAGGGGCTGTAGAGGCCAGCAGCAGCTCAGATCCCCATTCCATGGGACCTTGGCTGCTGAGCAGGCTCCAGCTGTCTCCAAAATCCCAGGATTGCTGGGCAGAGCCTGCTGGGCACCCGGACATGAGCTGTGAGCCTTTGTACCCCTGCACAAAAGGTGGGGCAGGATGGAGCCCGAGGGGAGCCCAGGTGGCTTCAGAAAAGCAGAGGAAGACAGAGAAAAAGGGCAGAAAAAAAGAAATCACGGAGCTGAAAGCCTTGGCTGATCAATTGTCCGCAGAGGCCTCGGAGGGTTCACTCTGTACTGAGTGGTTTATAGATTTCCTCTAAATAGGAAGATGCAGCGGGTGAACCACGGCGAGAGGTACAAGGCTGATGTAGGGGGACAGGGGACAGAGTGTGGGGCTGCTGGGCTGGCCCTGTCCCCCAGGAAGCCCCTCTGGCAGGGGCTGATGGGGGAACACAACCCAGGAAAGGCCCCTCCCCACCCCCAGGTGGTGCCTTGCTGCAGGGGTGGGGGTTTTACCGCCTCCCAGAACACTGAGTCCTTTTTTTTTGGAGGATTGTGCTAAAGGAACTTGCCCAAGACCTTCCAGGAGGAAGAAAAGTGGCAGAACATCCTTTCCTGCCTTAGTATAGCCCCAACCCTGGCCAAGTCCCAGCAGGGGGACCCCAGGGTGAGCACACCCACCCCACGGCCATCTCTTCCTCCAGGGACTGGAATGGGATCCCAGGGGTACGTGAGTGAGCCAGGGTAGAACCAGCCCCATGCCAAAGACAAAGGAAGAGCAAAGGGGAAGGAAAGATTTTCCTGATTCTTAAACATTCCCACTGTGTCCCAAGGGGAATTGCACTCTGGTGTCACCCAGGGGGGTTTGGAGAAGTTTCCATTTTAGGCAACAAATGGTCAGGGGTGAGAGGGCTGGAGCTGGAGGGAAATGAAGGATCAATCCCCTCATCCTTTATTGATGCAAAGAGCAGATGGGAGCGTGAGCAGGACCTCTGGAGCCACGTCCTTGCAGGAGGCTTTGGGAGGAAAATGGACAGCCAAGGCAATAGTCCTGAAGGAAAGTCTGATCTGGAGGGCTGGATCAATAGGGAGAAGAACCATATGAGACTTCTTGTCTCTCCCAAGGCCATTGAAAATCTGCCCACCCTTCCCAATGCTTTTAAGACAGGACAGGAAGTCACAGAAAATGAATGGCTTTGCTCCAGGGTGGAAACATCACCAGGACATGCTGTGAAGGACATTCTTCCCTCCTCTTGGATTCAGTCTGATTTCTCTGCAGATGTCTCATCAGGTCCCTTGCAACACCTTTTCCTCCTCTGTCAGATCCAGAAATCCTCTTGTAGACAGATCTGGTGGAGAGGACACACCTTGGCTTGGGAATGTGTGGCCATGAGGCAAATCCCATGGGCACGGGCTTCAGCTGATATTGTGGGAGCAAGGAATGGGATACCCTGAGAAAGGACATCCTGTGGGTCCAACCTCGGAGTCTGCATGGAAATGTGTGCAAGATATTCACCTCCATGGAGAGCCTGGGCTCTCCCACGGGACCCAGAGGGATGAGCCTCCCCACTCCCAGGGGATTTGGGTGCCTACACTCCCACCATCTCTGCCCTGCAGCCAGTGGAACTCCACCCTCGGTGCAGCCAGGGAAGCAGGGCCAGGATCTCCAGGCATTTTAAGGTCCATTAACTGGCAGCATAAGGCCTGAGCCTCATCAGGCATAAAATTGGCGTAAATCCAGGGATGGAACACCAGAGTGGTGGCAGAGGGGTGCTGGGAACCAAAGGCAGTCTGAGCTGGGTGCTTGGAAATGAACAGGCTCTGTAGGCCAGAAAATGCAGCACTGAGCTGTCCCAAAGCCCTGCTGACCCTCACCCTGCCATGGGTGGGGCCTTGGTGCTCCTCTGGGTTCCTCTTCAGCACCAGAAACGCTGTTCCGAGCAGGGATGACTCGAGGACACGAGAAGATGACTCTGGGGTGGGGAAAGATGGGAACACAGAGCCCTTGACTCATCCCTTCATCTCTCACACACACGGGGGCATTCCCAGAAGAACTTCACCGGCTCTGGTTGCCAGGAGCACCGTCATGGGCAGTGGACAGACAGGGGCCTTTCTCCACATCAACCACCCCGCTCCGTTCAGACAAGGGGAAGCTGCTCATGCAGAACAGCAAAGCCTTAACAAGACCTGGCTTTGTGCATTCCTGGTGAAAGGACTCTGGGAAACGGCTGTTGGTGCAAGAGGTGCCACCCTGCAGAGCTGCACAAGGACTTTATTGTTCCCTAAACCCAGTGTCCCATGTCCACACTGAGGCCTGTGGCACTCCCAGCGCTGTGCTGGTTGCCCACTGAACTCGTCCTGGCTTGGCTTTCTCCTTGGGAAAGCATCAGGTGAGCTCGGGGCCACCTGGGAAAGCACAGCCCAGCACGCCAAAGGCACACGGCCCAGGAAGGAGCATCCAGAGGGGTCTCCCCCCTTCTCTGCAGGTACAAAAGGCACTGGCTGAGAGTGTGGAGGGAAATGTCCTCACAGCTCCACTGTGAAAATACAGAGCCAGTCCTGGAGCTGGTGATGGGAAGCAGTTACAGTCACAGGAACTCCACATCTCAGCCCTGCTCTGCCTGGAACGTATCAAAGTCATCCCACCCCACACAGTTAGGTCCTCACAGGGGTATTCCAGGCACTGGTGCCCTGGAAATCTGAGTGGCATCCCTTGCACCAGCAGTGGACTGTGGTCCATCTGGGCTTGTTTCTCTGACTCCTTCCACCACAAATACAGAAAACCAGGTTGTTTTCGGGCTTTCCTCTTCTTACCCCGAGGCAAGCAGCTAAATTAAGCCGGATGAATCATGCGGAGGAGTTTCTCTCTGCTGACCGTGACGGGGCTCCCAACACCGAGACCGATCCGGTCGGAGAGTTCCTCCTGGGAATGCTCCCATAAGCAAGAGACGTGCCCCGGGGCACCCGCCCGGTGGGCAGCCCGGCTCCAGGGCCCCTCCCTCCCAAGGAGCACCAGCTCGGTGATAAATCCCCGCTCCGGGCACAGGGTCAGGCCCCAGGGTCACCTCTGCCGGGAGGGAGGCGGGGAGCGGGATGAGGAGCGGGATCGATCGGCCGCACTCATCTTCCCGAGCATCAGCGGCCTCTCGGGGTATATTTCATACTCGAAGACACATTCCCCCCATTTTCTATTTATGGCAAATGAGTGGCTAATCCTCGAGCCGTGGAGCTGCTGCGCTGTGCTGAGCCGGCGCTTCTGCAGCTGCTGCTGGGGAGGGAGAGGAAGAGTTCCTGGGGTGCTGCTGGAGAGGGAGAGCATGAGTTCCTGGGAGCCACAACTCGCAGCAGAGCCAAATCCAGCCTTCCCTGAGCCCCTGCCAGGGAGAGCCCACCTGAGCAAACCCTTTCCCACCAGCAGGGCATCCCACTTAGCCAAAGCAATGCCTCCATTCTGGCCAAAGGTGTCTTGGCTTCTCTTTCTGGAGCTGACAGGGATTGTTTTCTCCCTGTGAAAATTCCCACCATGGCCATGGTGCCTCTATCCCACCAGGGAACCACTCTAGCTAAACCCTTGGGTTATTTTCCCCTTCAGCATCATCACTATGGCTGAACCAAGGAATGGAGGGATCTCCAACCAGTGCTCACTGGGATTTAATGGGGTTATTTTCATGTCCTTGCACACAGGAATGTGTCCTGCACACGTCCCATGGATGTGGCCTGGTCTGGGGTACCCCCTGCCAAAGAGTGCAATTTTCCAATCCTTAAGGAGCCAAATGGCAAAGGCGGCCAAAAGCCTCAGTGCCCACAGGTGGGGGAGGCCAGGCCAAGGCTGAGCTCACTGCAAACCCCTCGAGAGAGTCGGCAGTTCCAGTGCTGCCCCTCAAATCCAGGCTGCTTCTCCACAGGCTGGACATTGGCAGCACCCAGCATCACCCCGGACTGGGCTTCTGTTCTTTCCCGGGCAGCATTTCCCCCCGGTCAGGGCAGGAATCAGGCTCGCCTCCAGCAGCTCGTCCCTGCCCTCGGGAGCTGCAGGCAGGGGGATGCAAGGACGGAGCTGCCCCGAGGGGGCTGCCAGGCTGGAGCTGCTGCTGCCCCAGGGATGCTCCCGGTGTCCGGGAGCCAGGCACCCGCAGGGCCACGGCGGAGGGCAGCTCCTGTTACCTGCTGGCCCCCGGCCAGAGCGGGCAGGAAAACCAGAGGAGAATTTGTGCCGCAGAGCCGTGCCAGGAGCTCCTGTGATGCCCTTTCTGTCCGTCCTTGTGCAACACAAACCCCCCTACGCTGGTGCACCGAGTGTCCTCCCCCAGGGACCTCGTGCCCCCTCCTGCCGTGGGGAGGCTGCCGTGCCAGCGAGCAGAAATGCTGGAATCCCAATGCTGCATCCACTGCAGGGGGAGTGGGAATGCTGGGGGGTGCAGGGGAAGGGGATGCTTGTGAGGAGGGGCGATCCCAGCTCTGCACCAGTTTGTCACGACCACAGCCTTGTGTGGAGCACAGGGAGACTTCTGGAAGCTGAAGAATAACTAAAATGCCATTAGGAGCTGAGCAGAGGAGGACCTTGCCCTGCAACCAGTGAAGTGCAGTAAGAGATTCTGCATCAGACCATCGCCTGCCCTCCTCTGCTGAAATCACTGCGGATGGCCCAGACATCTGAGTCTCTTCTTTCCTAAAGCACTTTAGAGCTCCTAATGAAAAGCACTGTGTAAGAGCCACGCAACATCAGCATCAGAATAATAATAGTTACTCTCCGTGCCTGCTCCTTGCCAGTCTTACTGGATGCCACATCCTTTTTTTTGGTGTCTGTCTTGGTGGAATTATGCCCTGTTATACCAAATGTTCCGTTGCTCTGGGGTTTTTTTTATCCTTAAGGGTTTCAGGGCATTACAGTAACCCAAAACCTTGAAAAACATTTGTGAGTAACGTGCTGTGAGCTGCCGGGCTGGGAGATGTTATGCAAGTGCAGAGCATCCTTCTTTGTGATTTGATGGAGGCCCTTCAGGGTTAAATTCTTCTGCCTTCTCCAGAGTGGAAATAACCAGCATGTGAATGTTCAAGAGCATGGATCAGACTAGTCTGCAAGTGGAAGAAGTTGCAGCCATCTGTGCAGTTGCTGGAGGGAGGCCAACAGCCAAGGGGAGCCTCATGCCTCCATCCCTCCAAGGTGCCAGTCTCTCCATGGAGCACACTGAGCCCCAGGTGACCCCAGCAGACCAGACTGCTTGGGTTTAGATAGCTGAAGCTGCAAAATCAACTTCCAGCCCTGCTCCTTCCCCCTGGTCCTGCCCAGTCCTCCCACAGGGACAAAACACAAGGTCTGGAGCAAAGCCCTCCCACTCTGCAGGGCTGGCAGGGGGCAGAGAGCAGCTGCTGCAAAAGGGGAATGCAAAAGCCCATTTCCCTTCACGCTTTCCGCCTTCCAGCCTGGTTCTGAGCACCACAGGATCCATCTCAAACATCTCTGTTTAAGCTGGCAGATGGGATCCAGCTGCCTTCAGACCCCTCCTCGGGATGAGAGGACTTGGATCCAGAGCCAGCTGCCCAGAGAGCAGCAAACACCTTTGTTTGCTGGGATGTGATTCACTCAAGCCCTTCCCCACAGTACCCCCAGGGACAGGTGGCACCTCATAATGGCCTTATAATCTCAAGGAATCACAGTTTGGGATGGAAGGGACCTGAAAGGTCACCTTGTTCCAATCTCCTGCCATGGGATCTCTGCTGTCCTGCTCAGGGACGAGTTGGGAGTTTTGCTGATCCATCCAACTGATCCCTTGGTAAACTCGGGCAACACGGGGCTGGATCGTCTGCTGCCTCCTTCTACAACTCAGAAATTTATTATCCCCGCAGCCAAAGCTGGTAAGCTGCGAGATAAAAATGCTATTTCTGCCCAGGATTTCTGCGGCTGCCTCCAAGCATTTGCAGCCACTTTATAGTTATTAAAGCTCGGCTATGAAGAACTGCGTTCCTTCAGCAGAGATTTGCCTTTAATTAGCCAAGGATAAAAGGACAGTGGAAGACAACTCCGCTCCTAAGCGGAAAAGGCTCCGCTCTCAAACGCTGCGCCGTCGGCACTTCTGTGGAGGCAGGGAGCAGGTGCCTGGCAGAAGAGATTTGTTCTGCTTCCCTTGCCCGCCCCAAACCTTCACCTCTCGCTGGGTAAAACCACATCCCTGGGGCCTGACCCTGCTCCGTGCCCGCGGCCCCGAGAGGTGCCCAGGGGGAGGGAGGCCGTGGCAGCGGCGGGGGCAGCGGGTGGGCTGTGCCAGGCTGGGCTCCGTGTGGATGTGAGGAGCAGGATGACCTTGGCATCTCCAGCTCCCCAAACCCCGGCACAGCTCTTGCTGGGAGCGGGTTTCGGCTGCATTAAAGAAGCAGAAAAACAAACTCTGGGCTCTCGCCAGCTCTGGGATTTCTCTGCAAACCCGGGGGCTGCAGCCCCCGTCCCCTTGGGTCCATGTGAACTCAGCAAGGCATCCTTTAAACCAACAACCTCCAAAAGACTCATTCGTGGAACATCATGGAATTCTGGGTTGGATCAACGCCCACAGCTCCTGGGCCCACCCAGGGTGGTGAGCGAGCTTTGCCCAGCAACAGCAGCCACAGAGAGCAGGACAGGGGTAAACCTTCCGCTGAGCCTTTGGGAAAAACTTCCCAGACCCCCTCAGCCCAGATTGTCCCACTATTTTTTTGGATCAAAAAGCTGAGGCGGTCTCACTGTGTCTTGTCCCCAGCACAAGGAGGCTCAGGGCACTGAGACGTCCAAGCAGGACCTTGGCACTCCAGGCTGAGGAAGGCACCAAGTGTCTTCTCTACGAAATTGGGGTGACATTGGAACAAGGGGCTCCAGTACTGGGGGAGCTTTAATATTTGGGTAGAGCTGGCTTTATTCCTTGGATCTTACTTGTCTGCCCTAATGCTTTGTAAAGGTGGGGCCTCAGCAGGCTCAGTTCTGACTCTGTAAAAGCAGGTTCATATTTAATACACCCAAATGTTCCTCTCCTTTGCCTAACCCCCCTTCTCCCGTCCTGGACACTGCTGAGGTGCAGATAAAAAAGCTGCTCCCAAGGAACATGTTTTTCAACACCCAGCACAAATGCAAAGGAGGGAGAAGAAGGAGTAAGGAGGAAGTGGGAAGGAGAAAGAGAGACCTGGCCTGATTTCCAGAGCTGCAGGATAAATGTTCATCTCGGAGCTGTGCAAGCTCCAAACCTTTGCCTAGAGGTTACCTAAAGATAGATTGTGGGGGCCCCGCTTCACACGCCCACCCTTGCAAATGTTTTGTACCCAGCTGCCTGGTTGAGGCTCCTTGGAACCACCGGCACTGCAGCAGCGATGGCTCAACTCAGCAGCAGCTCCCACCACCCCAGAAAGGCACAGGGCACCACTGGGAGGGCGGCAGCATCCCTGGCTCCAGGATCATTTTCCCTTTCCCACTCTCAGCATCTCGCTTAATGGCCTCCTGCAGCTCCGGCCCCGGAAGCGCTTTCAGGATCCAAGTGCCGGCTTTGCCAAATGGAAGCAGATCTGCAGTCAGGAGGGCTAAAAATTCCTGCAGGTCCCTGGGGCACGCACGATGGGCTGTAATGGGGTTTGAGCATCCCGAGCTTTCCAGGAGAACAACAGAGGTAGTGCTTTGTTGGCACTTGAGTCCTCTCCTTCCTCGATGGAAATGAGCAGGATTGGGAGGGTTTGAGCCCCTCGGCAGGGAGAGGAGCCCCTGCAAACTGCGCAGTGTGGTCCCTGCATGACGGGGAGCACAACCGTGCCCACCTCGGGGGTCTCTGTGAGCTCCAGGGTGGATCCGTGAGAGGTTTTGTGGGGTTTTGGCTGCCAGAGAGGCGACACTCGGCGGGGAAAGTGGCAGAAAGTAGGTCAGTGAGCACAGCAGAGCCAGCCAGGCTGGGCTCGGCGGGGGGGGGGCGGGGGGCGGNTCTGGGGGACAAAAAAGCTATCTGGGAATGGGGAGCTCTCCATCTTTGGACAGTGATTCTCCCAGCCTCTCCCAGCCTCTTTGAACAGTGTAAAAGGCCAAGCAGCTCGGCTGGAGGAGGATGCACACCCCTGATGGCACCTCCTGCATCCTCGGAGCGCGGCTGGGCTGGTGCTGCATGCTGACAGCCGGCAATTTAAAATAATTACCGAGTCTGCCTCGCAGCCTCCACTGCCATCGCCCTGAGAGCCCGTCCAAAGCAGCCTCTGCTGCAAACTCCTGCTACCACTTTGTGTTTAGGTATTTGTGAGCCCACAAGCCAACAGGACACCGAGAAGGGAAGGGTTTGGCACCTGCCAGAGCCAGCTGGAGCCTCTCCTGGGCTTGGAGATGGGGCTGAGGAGCACAGAGTGGCCCAGTTTGGGGATTGCCTCCACTCAGCTCTACCGCAAACAGTGTGACACGTCCCTCAGGGGGCATTGCTCATAAACACTTCTGTTACTTTTTGTGCACTCCAATGGTTTTCCACACGGAAATGTTCATAATTGGCTGCTCTTGAACACCTCTTCTGCCTCCAACAAGAACCATCCATGGGTTCAGCCACCCATTTCTGCATTTTCACTGTCCTAATATTGAATTAAGATTTGCAATTTGCTGAGTCCAGCTTAGCAAACTGTTACAGACAGGGAAACTGAGGCATGGAATGGGACATGACATCCCCTCGGTTACACAGGGACACTTGAACACAAGACTTGACTCTGAGCCCGTACCAGGGGCTCCTCCATGACTGGTGTGAACAGTTTGGGGTGGTTGAGAAGGAGGTTTGACACTAATCCTCAGGTTACCAGGTGAGGCCACATCCCAGAGCTGAGCAGGGCCAACCCATCATGGGAGAAGGAGAATCTCTTTGTTCTCCTTGTGTTTCACCCTCTGCACACAGAATGGGTTCTCCCTGTGAGGAGGGAAGCCCAGAGCAGCCACGTTGCCTGTAAAAGCCACCAAGCAAACAGGCAAACCCCAAACCACAAGAACCAAGTGCCCCGAGCACCTTCTCTGCCCTTCGCTGCCCCAAGGTGCTCGTGGGAGAACAGCAAGAGANAACTGAGGCATGGAATGGGACATGACATCCCCTCGGTTACACAGGGACACTTGAACACAAGACTTGACTCTGAGCCCGTACCAGGGGCTCCTCCATGACCGGTGTGAGCAGTTTGGGGTGGCTGAGAAGGAGGTTTGGCACTAACCCTCAGGTTACCAGGTGAGGCTACATCCCAGAGCCGAGCAGGGCCAACCCATCATGGGAGAAGGAGAATCTCTTTGTTCTCCTTGTGTTTCACCTCCACCCTCTGCACACAGAATGGGTTCTCCCTGTGAGAAGGGAAGCCCAGAGCAGCCACATTGCCTGTAAAAGCCACCAAGCAAACAGGCAAACCCCAAACCACAAGAACCAAGTGCCCCGAGCACCTTCTCTGCCCTTCGCTGCCCCAAGGTGCTCGTGGGAGAACAGCAAGAGAAAATATTGTTGCAGTTGTTCCCTGGGCATGGACAAACCAACCACTCCTCTGCAAGGACAGCCGAAGCCATCCCAGAGATCCCACCCCCATTTCCTTCCACAGATCCTACCAGGAGACATCTCCATGGATTCAACCCCACAGATGATGTGCTAACAGCACCATCCCTGCCTGTTTGCTTCTCCCTCTTCCAAGAGGGGTCACTTGCTTCCAGAAAACATCCACTGGGCACCCGCAAGTTTTCCAAGAGCAGGCTGATCCCCCAGCACCACCCATTCCCTGTTACCTGCATGGATGTGGTCGATATCCAAGCTGCAGGAGTGGGGAGCCACGGGGAACATGGGCTTGACCCAGTTCCAGCCCCTTCCCCTCTGCTGGCATTGCCTCTGGAATTTTTTGGAGCAAATCCCATGGGAATGCTGTACACACCATGCAGCCTGTCCAATGACCCATCAGCTCCTCCTCCCAGGGGTTTTTGGGACTCTGCCCCTGCAGCCTGGCTGATGGTGGAGCACAAACTGATTTCCCCTGGTTCAGGCTGCTTCTTTCTCTTCTCACAGAGGGTTTAGTCGTAGAGAAAAACACGTCAAAAACATAATTACTTGTCCTTTTCCTCTCCCACCCTCCACAGAACTGATATCAAAATAACTCCTCAATAATATACATATTTATTTTCTCTTAATTAGTGCCGATATTTACAAAAAAAATTGTGATACTCTGTGAAGAATAAATTATATACACTGATGATAAACCAGACAGCAAATGCTCATTTGGACATGTATGTACACAGCTCTGTATATTTATATACAATGGGCAGCCTTATTGACTGGGGGGCCCCAGCCCCTCCCCACGGCCCCGGCTCCCCCGGCCGTCAATAAAGCAGGAATTTCTATAAACACTGTGCAATTCAGATCCAGCTGGTGTCTAAAGTTGTGTCTAGCAAACGCATGGTTAAATGACTTGAAATTCCCACGAGTCCTCCTTTAACAGTTTATAGGCCTCTCTCCATTCCTGGTCCCATTTCTCCCGTAACCATGGAAACAAAAGGTTCAGCTCCAGCATCCTTAGGATGAGTCCTTCTTGGATTTCCTCTTCCTATTGATTTGCTCAAATTAGGCACCACATGCAGGGTTGATCCAATACCCATTTTTTTCCCCTTGCGCTTCGGGGACGACATTGGAGGACAAGAGCACAGTCTCAAACAATGAGGGAGCAAGTGCAAATGGACAATTACATCTTATAGGCAGCAGAAAAAAAAAAATAATCAAAAAAACAAACCCCAGAAGACCAACCCCAAGCTCAGGACAGCCAGGCAGGACTGAGGAGGGAATGTGGTGGGTCCATGTGCATGGACCTGCTGTGGGTACACCATGTCCAGCAGCTCCTACAAGCCAAACCATCCCCTCTCTGGAGGAAAAATGTGAATTAGGGATTTATCTCTCGTCATGCACAACTGGGCTGGGCTGGGGGATCCTGTCCCTGGGTGTAAATCAGTGCTGTGCTCCCAGGGCTGCTTCACTCCTGGGCTGGGCCCTCCCCCCTGATGGGATGCAGCAGGATCAGAGCACCCATTCTGAGCAGGGCAGTGAATTTTGGGCAGCCAAATGCAGAAACATCACAGGGACACTGAGGCCAGGGGTGCTGACAGGCTGGGGAAGGGCAGAGCAGTGGCTGATGCCCGGGGGGGAACCCTTGTCCCCCCTTGGGGCAGTATCTGGTCCCCAACAGGAGGGACAAGGGATGTCATGTGGAGAAGGTCAAATGGTGCCAGGGGTGTGAGGAGAGAGCCACAGCCTTCATCTGAGTGCAAACCAAAATGGTTTGGGGCTGGCTCCTTCTTTCCCCAGCCCTCTTCACCCCTGCAGCACACTGACCAGCTCCCACGAGTGACCACCACAGGTAACTCCCACAAATAACCCCCCAAGGATGTAGACCTTGGGAGAAGGTCTCGTGGTAAAGATCTTGAGAAAAGATTTCAAGGCTGAGTTGGACAGGGCTTAGAGCAACCTGTTCTAGTGGCAGGTGTCCCTGTCAGGGCAGGGGGTGGGACAAGGTGAGCTTTGAGGTCCCCCCAACCCAAACCAGTCTGGGATTCTGTGGTCCAACCACCCTGGATCCCGAACAGGAGCCACCATACTGGGACCAAAAGTCGCCATAGTTCAAAAGACTTAAAACCAGAGACTTAATAACTGATTGTTATTACAAACAACAACCCTAAAGCCCACTCTGGGCAGCACAGCTCCTGCATCTCAACCAAATCCCTTCATCCTCTGCTTGGCTTTCCCTGCCCAGTCACAGAAATGGTCGTGACTGGTCTGAGTGGAACTTGGGGCTGGGAACAGAGACACTGCAAAGCCGCTGTTTGCAGAGGGGTGTGAGCAGCTGAATGCCACCAGACTCTCAGGATCCTCCCACTCCCACGGCGAGATCTGGATCTGCTTCCCTTGGACCCATAACCAAGTATACTGCCAGCTCTGGAAAAGCTACAAGGCTTTGGCAGCAGTTTCAAGGGCTGACCCAGGAATTATCTGATAACAAAGCAAGGTCCTTCCTGAAATACCTCCTCCTCCTCTGTCTTTTTCTCTCCTTCTGTGTATTTATGCACAAATATGCCCATATTTATACACCCACGTGCCACACTCTCATAACGCCAATCCAGAGATCCTTTTCTTCTTATAGCTCAATATTCAAATCTGTAGGACTTTGACACAGTCACTGCAGAGATTAATTTTCCCAATAAGACATCATGCTCCAGAGAGATCATTTTTTCCTAATCACTTGGCAGCATCCAGCTGGTACATGAGCCTCACCCCACTGCCCTCAGCAGATATTCTGGAAGATTTGAAAGGGCTGATGGGCTGCCTGCAGGCTTGGGCACGAGGTTGGGTGTTAGAAGACAACCCGCTCTGTAATCACAGCTTTCCATCTCTCCCAAACCGTGGCACAGTGGCTGGAACTAAAATAGAGGCGCTGCCGCCTCCGAGTGCCAAGCCAGGAGCACCTCCACAGACCAGAGCGCACCAGTCTTCCATCCCAGGCATGAAGAGAGGGAAATGGCTCCCCAGGAGGAGGGAAGGAATCAGACTGCCTCTGTTTAGGGGCCTGATGGACTCTAACACAGCTGTGGGACCCTCCTCTTCCCCAGTCCCTAATTTAGCATCCTCAGTCTGAGCCACTTTGCAGCTCGTGTTTGCACCTTACGGAGTCAGGAGGAGATTGGGATGCTCAGCATCTCCACAGAAACAGGCCCAGACTCTCTCAAACCACATTCCTTAAGAAAAAAATAAAAAAAAAAAGAAAAAAATATCACAGTCTCCTCCTGAAAAACTGGTTCAAGATCACATCAGTGAGTCAGAAGCAAGGCTAGAAATAGCACTAGAGTTCCGACCTGCAGGCACAAATCCCATTAAAAGCTGTAGGGGAACCATTTCTCCATGTGAGGCTGAAGTCTGGACCCTTCTGCTCCGTGTGGGCTGACGGATCCCTCCCAGCCACGGATCCCTCCCAGCCACGGATCCTTTCCAACCACGGCCCTCACCAACTCTTTCCACCCTGAGCCAAACATCTGAGCACCGACCCTGGGTGTTTTCCTTGTGTCCCAAACAAGGACAGCCTGGAGCTGCTCTTCCACCAGGGCTCATTTTCCCCAGGAACACCTGCCAGGGTCAGTGCAGGAGGTGCTGGATCTGTCCTAAGAAGAAAAGACTAGCTGTGCTGGCCCCTGCCATGGGGACAGTCATCACCTCACGTCAGTGACAACAGGACTGTGGCCTCTTGCTCTTCATGCCCACTCACCCCTGCTGTGTGGCTGTGGAGCTTCCCAAGGCGGCCAGGACCCCCCAGCTTGGAGGTTGGGTTTGGATGTTTGGATCCTGCTCACGGATCCTCTCTCCCCTCCTGCCTGGCCTTGGAACACCAGGAACACCGTGCCCCAAACCCCACCTCCCCAAAGGAAAACCTCACCTTCCTCCTCACCAAAGCACCACAACACCCCCCCAGTGCTTCGGCCAATGCTTCTCCAAAGCACCCCAAGCCCATGGGCGTCCAAAAACCGGACACCCGTGAAGTCTCACCGAGTGCCAACAGCCTCCAGAGCACCTGCAGCAAAACCACCAGCAAAACACCTCAGCCCTGACCAGGAACGGGATCACCTGGTGCTAAGGGCATCCAGAGGATCCCAGCACACCAGGCAGCTCCTCCATGTGAGCCCCTGTACCCACGGACCCACCACGAGCCGGATCCATGCAAGTTTGCCAACCACCCTGGGAATTGTGTCCGAGCCAGTGACTCTGGCCAGCCCTGTCCCATCCAACAGGAGGAGCTTCAGAACTCAAGATTTATTGCTTTTGGTTGTGTTGGCTTTTTTGTGTGTGTGCAATTGTGAAGGGGCTTCAGGGTGTCCCATTCCCAGGACGCCACAGCGAAGCGGGAGTGCAGGAGTCCCAAAATAACGAGATCCAATTTCAGACAGGCTGAGCACCCCTGAACCCCAGCACATGGGTGCTGCTGTTCCTCTGCAGGGACTGCCACACCACAGACTCTTGGAATTAATTATAGCCAGTCCAAAGTCAATCAATCAATCAATCAATCAATCAAATAAAACTGAGGAATGATTCCACCTGACCAAGTGGAGCCCCGTCAGCACAAGATGGATCCTGCTCTGGAGCAGCATTTGGAGCCATTGCTGTAGATACTTTAGCACCACTTGGATTATTGTCAGGAGCAGGGGTTTCCTCTCTGAAGAAGGAAGGGTCTGGCTGACCTCTCCCCAGGCTCCTTGTGCTCACCCTTCAAGCAATGTTTCAGGGCTGACCATGTCCCAGTTCAGCCTAAATTCACCCTGACTGAACCCTGTTCCACAGCCCAGGGAGACTTTTCTCGACCTTGACCTTGGCAGAGATTTTCCTCCGTCTCCCCTGGAAGAGGAGCAGGGTACCTTTCCCTGAGGGCTGCCAGCAGTGGGGAAAACACAAGCAAACCCACATAGTGATGGGGAAAGCAGGTGAGATTCACCATGGATCAACACCTCTCTGCACCCATCCCCAAATAACACCGGGGATGAAGAAGAGACAGAACCTCAGGCTCTCTGCACCTTGACCCACTGCTCTTAAACACCTTGGAAGAAGGCAAAGCAAAGGCTCAGAGGTGCCAGCTCGGATCCAGGCCACCTCAGCACGTGCCCGCTCCATCACAGAGGAATAAACCCCCAGCCCTGAGAGGGTTGAAAAGGAGATTTCAAGCCCAAAACGCACCTTGCCCTGGTGACTGCACGGGCTCCAGGGGCAGGCCACCCTGCCCCAGCCCACGTCCCACCGTCCCAGCAGCCCTGAGCCAGGACGTCCTCGATACCCCAAGTGCTCTGCTTGCTGAATTCGGCCTTGTAGTCGCTCTCTAAATATCTATACACACACACACACAGGAATTCTATGGGAACGGCTGAAAACTGCTGAACAAACAAGTCAGGAGAGCTGGAACCTGCTATTCCACCTGCTCCTCGTGCCCTCTCTGATCCGCCGTGGTTCCTGCTCCTGACACCACGATTAATGACTAATTACTCGCCCCATAATGAGCGCAGGTGTTTAACTTTCAGCTCACCTTCCCTGGCTTGCATTCGTCAGCTCTTGTGTCTGGATACTCGGACACTCAGGCTTTGCCTCGTTATCTCTCAGGCTTTGCACTGTTATCTATCCAACTGTTGTCAGCACACGCCTTCCCCATCCGGTTTTTAACTATAATGGAGATTTTTTTTAAACTCCCATCAATCTCCTTCGAGCCACCGGAGAATCTATAAACACTATAAACATGAATACTGTATAGTCTACTAAGAAAATATATATTTGTGTGTGTATTAAATATTCATATTCATGCAACAAATATCCATGCAGCTGTACTGTATTACTGGTTAAATTTCACTGCAGTATAAATATATTATAGGCCACAGCATAGTTGCTCCAGTTTTATATATAGATATAAAAAAAGATGCTTTTTCCAACTCCTTTTCAATGTGTCAGTGGAGGTGTCTTTGGTGATCCTGGAAATATTGATGATGGAAGTGTCATCTAAATAAATAAATAAACTCCAAGCTCTTGATTTATTTACTCGTCCCTCCCGATGCCTCGCATAGAAAATTTAAGACTTAATAAATAATGTGCCGTCACACTAATTATCCCTCCCCTGGGCCTCACACTGGCACACTGCAGTGGCTGAAACTATTGCAGCATGCAGCATTTTCAGTTATGAAACACGAGCCGGGCGCCGCGCTCGCTCTCGGCTTTCCCGAGCGCTCCAGCACTCCAGCCCCCAGCTCAGCCTGCAGCCGCCCTCCAGGAAGTTCTGCCTGACCTTTCCGAGCTGCTCCCTGTGCCTGGGAGCTGGCTGCCACCCAGGACAGGGACCAGGATTCGTGGCACCCCGGACCTGCCCCTTGCATCCCCATCCCACTGCTCCAAGTGCCCGTCCCCTCTTTGGAAACCCACGAGCCTGGGATGGGAGAAGGGCGACGCAATGGTTTGGATTTGTCGGGTTTTTTTTGCACGGACGCTTATTGGGTGCGGAAATCAAAGGTTAAAAGTCACTTACACAGCTATTGCTTCCCATGCAGAACCAAATATACACCGTAGAAAATACTGTATTAACTACAATGCAGAGCAGCACTCAATATCTGCAATTGTTCCACTTCAGCTTTAAATACGGGACTAGATTTTAGCGACTAGACATCGGTTAGCATTTTGGTGATATTCACATAGTTTGTGTTAGCTAGGGTGCAATTGGCTGTCTTCAAGTTCTCCTCCCTAAAATCCTCATTACTATTGTTTACACCTTCCTGAATCTCCATATAATCAGACTTACTAATAGTAGAGGCACTTCTGCTTTTCTTTAGGTCAGGGGAAGAGGGGATCTTTGGGCAGCTGGTTACTTGCAAATATTGAGCCTGCTCCTCTCCCTCGGTCTCCCGGTGGTAGAAGTAATTGAAGTTAGACACTATGACGGGCACAGGTAAGGCAATCGTTAGTACGCCAGCGATGGCACACAAGGAACCCACTATTTTCCCCCCGATGGTCGTGGGGACCATGTCTCCGTAGCCAACAGTCGTCATGGAAACCACAGCCCACCAGAAGGCATCGGGGATGCTCGGGAACTGGGACTCGCTCTCGTCGGCCTCGGCGAAGTAGACGGCGCTGGAGAAGAGGATGACGCCGATGAAGAGGAAAAATATCAAGAGGCCCAGCTCCCGCATGCTGGCCTTGAGGGTCTGCCCCAGGATCTGCAGCCCCTTGGAGTGCCGGGAGAGCTTGAAGATCCTGAAGACTCTGACCAGGCGGATGACTCTGAGGATGGCCAAGGACATGGCTTGCTGGCCCTGCTGACCATCCTCTGGCTTCTCGGCCAGCTCCGTCCCTAAGGTGATGAAATAGGGAATGATGGCTACGATGTCTATAATGTTCATGATGTTGGTAAAAAAACCAGCCTTGCTGGGGCAGGCGAAAAACCTCACCAAGAACTCGAAGGAGAACCAGATGATGCAAAGTGTCTCCACGATGAAGAAGGGGTCTGTGAAAGAAGTGGACTGCTGGTACCCCATGCTGCTGTTGGAGTAGGGGGGATGGCTCAGCCCGCTGCCGTGCATGTCTTCGTTCTCATCCCGAAAAATGGGCAACGTTTCCAGGCAAAAGCTGACAATGGAGATTAAAATCACCATGACGGAGACAATAGCTATAATCCTGGCAGGGCCTGAGCTCTCGGGGTACTCAAAGAGCAACCACACTTGTCTCTGAAACTCATTCTCAGGCAGCGGCCTCTCCTCTTCCTTGATGTAGCCTTCGTCCTCCCGAAACATCTCCATGGCTTCTTCCCCCAGTTCATAGAAGCGGATCTCTTCGGAGAAGATGTCTAAGGGCACGTTAACCGGCCGCCGCAACCTCCCCCCGGACTGGTAATAGTACAAAATGGCATCGAAGCTGGGTCTGTTCCGGTCAAAGAAGTACTCGTTCCGCAGAGGGTCGAAATATCTCATCCTCTTTTTGGGATCCCCTAGCAAGGTCTCTGGAAACTGGGCAAGTGTCTTGAGCTGCGTCTCGAAGCGCAGCCCCGAGATGTTAATGACCACCCTCTCACAGCACTCATGGTCGGTCTCGGGGTTGTACGTGTCCTGCGGGTGACCGGGAAGAGCTGCAGCTTCATCTGCAGGATCTCCAGTAGCAACTGTCATATTGGGCTTTAAAAGAAATCCTTATGCTAAACTCTTCCCAGCGCCCGGTGGTGGGATCGGGTTCAGGGCAGGGCTACTACCCTGCAGAAGGACAGGTACGTAGGTTTGGAAGAGTCTCATGAAAAGGCGAAGGGATGAGATAAAAAAAGAGGAGAAAAAAAAAAAGAAGAAGAAGAAGAAGAAGAAGAAGAAAGAAAATCGCCCCTGCTGAGAAAGAGAGAGATGGAATAAAGTTGGGGGGGAGGAGAGCAGATCCCTTCTCTAGCACGTCTATTCCCTTCCTGGAGGGGTTAATTTGCCTTCCTTGGGACAGAGTTCAACAACTCCCGTATAAACCCATTAGGTGGAACAGAGAAAACACCTGAGGAACCGTCACCTGTTCAAAACCAGCGTGGCAAAACAGGCATTGGTAAACCAGTGCTTATTTTTAGGCTAAAAATAAAAATTCCAGTTAAAAAAAAATAAAGACGGGGAAGGGAAGAGAAAGGAAGGAAGAAAAATAACCCCATCCAGCCCCGAAGTGGCTAGAGGACCCCGCGGGGTGCCGGGCTCAGCTCATTTCCAGGCATGCAGCTAAGGGTTAATTAACATTTAACCGTGCGATCTCAGGCAATCTACCCTCCAGGAAAGCTCCAGCTCCGCTTTTAAATGTAACACCTTCCCAATCCTCTTTCCCTGGTGACATGCTGCCCTCCCTGCCTGCAGCCAAGCTCTGCGGCTGCCGGAATGTGGAGCCGGCGGTCCCAGCTGCCCCGCGGACCACCGCAGTCCCCCTCCTCGACCGCTGGTGTCCCGGCTCCTGTCATTCTCTGCAAACCACCATGGCACACAGAAAACAAATCACATTACCTGGAGAAGCCAAATCTTAGTGTCTCTTAGTAACACCGATTATCTGACCCTGGGGAAATCCTAGAGAGAAATACAGGCTTCCAAGATCCCCATAATTTCCTCTCTCTTCAAAGTTAAAAATAATGGTGAGTCATCGTAGAAAAAGGAGAAGGGACATAAGAGGGGTTAGATTCCCAGATGGTGGAAGTCAGGTCTTGTAATGGTTTGGACTGGAGAGAGAGAGAAAGAGAGACAGAGAGACAGAGAGACAGAGTCTTCCCGGGAGCTGTTGCAGATCTGCACTTCAGGGCAGATGAGCGTCTGTCTGATGCCTTCGGTACGACGGTGAAAAGCTGCTAAGCTCAGCAAAACCCGATGTCCCCAGTGTCCTCGGGAGGTGTGGCATCGCCTGGAAAAAACACCGAGAAGGTAGCAAGCCGTGGGGGCTCGCAAGGAGCATCCGCAAAGCCCCGGCTCCTCCGGGCACCCGCGTTCCCCGGCCGTGAGCTGCTCGCCCGCTGCCCGCCCGACCCGCACTGCAACGCGAGCCAGAGGAGGGCGAGAGCGCCAGCGCCGAGGCGGAAAAAACCAGAGCCCCGTGTCCCTGCGCTCTGCTCAGCCCAGCGGGGCCGGCTGCCCGCCGAGCCCGTGCCAGGCGGAGAGCGGGGGGGGAACGACGCAGCCCCCCCGGCAGCCGAGGCTCCGCAAAGCCACGGAGGGCTCCCAGCACCCCGGGAGTCGGTGTCACCCACCGGGCACAGCACCCGCGGCCATTGCGTCGCGTTCCCCGGTGACTCAGGAGGCTCCGGCTTCATCCACCG
>VYXF01011001.1:73752-85015 GCA_013397295.1 Polioptila caerulea
GCCCTGCCACCCACAGCGGCCAGCAGTTACTGTGGTACCCTCCAGCACTGCCTCTTGGAGAGGATTTGGGAGTTTTTGAGCTGGAGCTGGCTTTGCTCACCGTGGATCATCCTCCCCCAGCAGAGCTGGTGCCCACAGCAAACCTGGAGAGCAGGGAGAGGTGAAACCACATGGACCAGCTCCAGCACTCAGGGCTGCTTTTCTAGAAACTTCTTTGCCCCTGGCACAATTCCTGATGCTGACAGGACGAAGATGTTTTGTAAAGCTCAGGAATTTGAGGTTCTCCATTGCTGCTGAATTCCCCTGGTGTGCTCCTGTCCAGGGTGGCTGTGGGCACACGTGGCTGCTGCTTTGCTCCCAGTCCTGAGCCCCCAGCTCAGCACCTGAAGCCTCTTGCAGGGTTTCCTCCTGGACTTCAGTTCCAGCATTGGGATTTGCAGGAATAACCAAGTCACTTGGGATAACAGTCCGTGCTCCTGGCTCAGTGAGCACTGAAATAAAATCCCCTGGCAGCAGCCTCGGACCTCTGGCCTTGGGACACAGCACAGCAGCACTTGTGCATGCAGCTCAAGGCATTTTATCGTGGAACCCTCCAGCCATGGAATCTTGGAATGGTTTGGGTGGGGGCAGACCCTAAAGCTCATCCTGTTTCACCCTCTGCTGTGGGTGGAACCACTTTTCACTAGCCCAGATGTCTCCAGGCTGGCCTTGGGTACTCCCAGGGACGGGGCAGTCACAGCTTCTCAGGGCAGCACAGGAGAACAACTTCAATATTTTTAAGGCAACCAAAAACCTAAACCAAAACTCTGACCCTGTGGCCACATTTGCTTCTGGGTGAAGCTCACAGATGTGGTTGGAAGCCAAGAACAAGGTTTTCAAAGGAGCTTCCGAGCTCCCTTTGCAGGATTTCCAGCTGTGATCAGAGCAGGTGGCTCAACCCCCTCCTCCAGCACTCGTGTGCCCAAGCACCATCAGTGCCATTCCTTCTTGTGACACACCATCAACATTTTTAGGGTTTGCCTTGGAGTTTCCTCAGTCCAGGGGCTGGGTGGGATGCTGGAAATGCGCAGATTTTCCCCCAGGATTTTATTTCTCTAGCAGGGTAAATTTGGCTCCTGTGATCAGCATTAAATTTCAGATTATTTAATCCCCGAAAAGTGAGTTCACATTAGAGGACACTCCTCAAACCTCACCCTCACACCATCACCCTTCCCATCCCAAAATCTCTGCACCCACCTCAGTATCAAACACCACACGCTGCAGTTCAGCCGTTTTATTGAACTTTGCATATGAAAGAACAGTTTTAAGTTCTAATGAGAAAAAAAAAATTAAAAAATAAATTCAACATCAGGTAAAAAAATCACGCAACTGAAACAAAAAAAAAAAGCTTTTTTTAACCAGGAACTGAACACAAGGCCCACACCATGGTGGAGTCACCAGGACGAGAGGATGCAGCAGCTGGTTTTAGCATCAGACTGGTATAAAAATAACAGAGTTTTAAACAGTAGCAACACAGCTCACTGGCAAAACCAGAATTTAAAATGAACTCAGAGTAACAAGACTGCATTTAACATCTCCAGCCCAAAACTGCGAGGCTCCTGTGGCACCTGGTTAGTCAGGATTTAGAGACGAGTTCAGACTTCCAGTTGGATACACAGAATTTCCCAATATTTCACAGTTCACAGACCCAGGTGAGACAGTCATGGAAACGTTTCTGCATTACCCACTTGCACGTGTGAAGGAAGGAAAGCAAAGCCAAAACTATATCCAGCCACCTCCATCCTGGGAAGATGCCATGAAAATCAGTTGCATAGTAAAGGATGGGAAATTAAGAAACACGAGCTGCTCCTGTGCTGGAGGCTGGTGCAAAGCCTCCCTTTTGCCACGTTTTGGGGGCTCAGGTGATCAATTGAGACCCTGTTCTCCTTGCAAGGTGCCAAATTCAGCCATGGAATCCCTGACCTCCAGCAGCAGGGGTGATTTTCCTGCAAGACCTGAGCACTTGGGGTAACCAAGTCGAATTTCAGTGCCCCCATGGCAGCACAAGGGATGTGGCAGCCAACACAGTTTTGCATTAAAATTCCAATATTTCAGGCACTTCCTGACTATATTCCCACTTAATCCCTTTTGATTCACAATTCCAGCCCTATCCATGACTCGTGTGTTGCCAGGCAAATTGTCCTGCTCTGAAATCATCCTCTGGAATAGGAATGATGCACTTAAAACCCAGCAGCAGTGCCTGGGTCAGTGTTGTCTTGTGGACAACACCAGTCAGAACCATCTCAGACCATTCCCTTTACAGGTGCACTGATGACATCACTGCGAACTAAGCACGAAAAATGGGAAAAAGAAACACAATTTATCTGTGTCAGAGGCCAGTGGAAAATAGGGGGATCAAATGTGTAATTTAATTCGCCCAGAGCTGCGATTTGGTTTTAATCTCAGGTTGAGAGACAGACTTCCAGCTGGATTTATGCAATGGAGGAGAGTGGGGAGCACTCAGGGAAGAAAAACTCTCAGAAATTCCATAATTTTAAAAGGGTTCAGTAGAAATAACAGCATTTGAACACCTGGCTCAGAAAATACCCAAGTGTGTGAGGTAATGAAGCCTCCAGCATGCTCGAGGCTGGTTTCTGAGATGTCAGTCCTGCAGGGTTTGCCTGTGGAAGGAGGCTGGGATGGGACTGCAGGAATCACAGAATCACAAATGAACAGAATCCCAGAGTGGTTTGGCTTGGAAGGGACAGCTCTTCCTGTTTCCATGGGCAAGGACACCTTTCACTGTCCCAGGCTGCTCCAAGCTCCATCCAGCCTGGCCTTGGACACTTCCAGGCATCCAGGGGCAGCCACAGCTGCTCTGTGCCAAGGCCTCCCCAAATCCTGACTTTTCCCCCAAATCCAGCAGGGCAGAGAAGCTTCCCAGTGTTCCCTCCCTGCCTCTGACAGCCCATTCCAGCCTCACTGCTAAGCCCTGTCCCTGTGCTGTGTCCCCTGAGCCTTCCTTAGTGCCCCGAAACACTTTTGGAGATCTTTTGCTTTCTAATTTTGCTGCCTTCTTAAAACAGCTTAAACCATGTCATTAAAAGAAGCGGCTTTGCGTGACCCCACACCAGCCCGGCTCCCCAGATCCGCTTTTGCTGCCTCTCCGCCAGCACGGAGCCAACAACAGAGCTCTCATCACTTTAATTGCACCCTAAAATTAAAAGGGGAAGGGTTGGTGCGTGTTCAGCGTCCAAAGAGCTCCGTCTGAGCGCGGCAGCTCCGAGCTGCTCCGGCATCTCGGAGCACGGCTTTGAAGGGCTATGAATAAAGATGAGCAGTCTGCCTTGGGATGATTACGGGAATCAAAGCACGCTATTTTTTGGATCTTCTCTTGATGTCAGCCATCATTAAATCGCTCCCTTTTTTTTTTTTTTCCTGTTTTTTTAATCGACTGGATACATTTTTAATTTTCTTCCCTTGCCAAATGCAGCCCTGCGCTCCCGCTGCCCCGGCACGATCGGTGACAGGCACAGGGCTGGCACGGGTTAACACACTGGACCGACAGCTAAACACAACCAAACTCTCAATTGCTGTGGAAAAGCACATGAACACCCAGCGGGCTCAGCACAAGGAACCCGAGAGCACGGAGCGGCGTCGGCAGCGCCGGAATGCACAACAGAGAGGAGAGGTGGCATTTGGCACGATTGTCACCAGTGTGAGATGGTTGGGGGGTGGGTGGGACACGGGTGGGACCCACCAGCCCAGCGGGGTGAGGGGTAAGCTTCTCCCCATCACTTTAATAATCAAAATACAGTTTTGAGCCCTAACGGAGAGATGCTGTAACAAGTGGCTACTGAAAACAGACGAGGTATAATTATGTTACACACACACACACACCTCATAAAAAAGCTCTCTGTAACACCGGTGAAAAATAAAAATAACTTTAGTACTGATACATTCTATCCCCCATTTTAAGGGCTACTAGATCATGTTCCAAAAGAAACTAAATATAACACCTTTGGGACCAGGGCTTCCCAAGATCCAGGTCTGTGCTGCAATCCAGAAAATCAATTCTCCTCCTGTTAATGTGCCCTCACCTGTGTGGGCAGCCTGGGGCCCCCCTCCTTTCATGGGGGCTTTGGCTGTTTGCAGCCCAGACCCATCAGTGTGGAGGAAGAGCGGGTTTGGGGTCAGTCTCTCGCGATTTCAGAGCTGCTAAAGCTTTCCTCAGTCTCCTTTGCAGGCTCAAGAGCACACTGAGAACCTGTCACGCTGCAGGGATGCTGCAAACAAATGTGTTTTGCAGCTCCTTAGGGGTTTGGGAGGCGAGATGTCCCAAAAAAGGCCGGCTCCATCTCCCCCAGCCTGCCAGCAGCTCCCTCCACGGCAATGGGGAAGAGCCCTTGGGAGCTCCCCGTGATGGAAAGGGCTCAGCCCTCGCCCCAAACACTTCTCCAGAGCTGGTTAAAGGGTTCCTTTAAGGTCTCTGAGATTTTATGGCCCGAGCAATAATTTATTTCAGTGCTGGGGTGAGACAGGCAGGGGCCACAGCTCCTCAGTGCAGGGACAGCAGAGGGACACCCGGAGGGTGCCCGGCCGTGCCAGGGACACAAACGCCGCTGTCCCTGCTCAGAGCACCCCGGCAGCTGCCGGATTTGCCGGAGCAGCAATTTCCTGGAAGATCCCATGGAGCAGCTCCCTCTCACCACCCCCACCACGGGCTGGCCTCCAGGCAGGGTACGGCCAAACCGAGTTAATGAGAGCCACTGCTCTAATTAGCTCTAATTTGTGCAGGCGGCTTTCGCACCGCATTGATTTCACACCGCGGGTTGTTTCACCTCCGCGATTCCCCGGCATCCCTGCCGAGCCTTGGCACCCCCTGCTCATCTCCGTGGGCTCAGGGACCTGCTCCAGGTGCTCTTCCAGCAATCCTGGTTCCCGATCCCCATCGCCCTCTGCACCCCGTGCTGCTATAGCCAGGGTAAACCCAGGGCCAGCAGCACCAGCACTTTCTCCTCCATTTACCCACAGCTTCAGTGGCCACAGGGTTTCTTCCCTGCTGGGAATAAATGCAAGAGGAGCAGTGTCCTACTGAGAGCCAGATCCATATTTGCTCTTCATTCTCCAACTGATTCAATTGACTAAAAACTGCTGAGTTTAATGCTTCTCCTTCTTTTTGCCCTCTCAGCCCATTCTTCCCAACCTGCACCTGTGCAGAGCCCTGGAGACTTCTTTGTTTGGGCCCCCAAGCCCTTCTGCCATGAACAGTCTCCACCACCAGTGGTGCCCCTGCCATGGCAGGAGGAGGAATTCCAGCCAAGAAATTTTCCATGTTTAAAAAACAAACAGAATAAACGCGACCTCACCAAAGTCGACGCATTCCTTGTAAGACTCACATCGTTTCCCTGCATTAAGGGAATTTCTCAGCCTGAATTTCAGCTGACGTTTGTGTGCAGGGTTCTTGTTCATCTTCACAGCTCTTCTGCAGGACAGAAATGTGGTGCAGACAGTTGGCTGCTTTGCCTTGAATATTCTCGAGTTTTCCCATTTCCGAGCCTTCCTTCCAGGGATTTCAGTGCGTCCTCTCTGGGGCTGTGCCTCGAGGCATCCCACGTGTGTCTCCTGTGGATTTCTGTGTGAAATTTCGCTAAACAGCACCCCTGGGGGAAGGATCCAGGTTTTGGTTCTTCCCTCTGAAGAGTGGTCCTTGCTGCACCTTCCAGGTGCCTGGTGGGGACCTCAGGGCTCGTCCTTGGACACCAAAGACCATCAGCAGCATCAGCTCAAGGCTCTGTTTCACACACAATGATTTTGGTTCCTGTTCCCTCCCCATGAGCAGCCTCTGCTTCAGAGGGAGCTCCAGCTCACTTGGTTCTGCCCAGCCCAAATTAACGTGCCCAAACCACTCCCAGGGAATTATTGCAATCCAGACAAAGAGGTTCCTGTGCTCATCTGAGTCCCTCCAACATTATTTTAACCCTTAAATCCAACACTATTCCAAGTTTCACTCCTCTCCTGCGATGGAGGCTGTGCTGGGAGGGTTTCAGTCCCCAAGCTGGGACAGAGACAGCATGAGCAGGTGGGTGAAGCTGGGGAGGGGGAAAAGGAGGAGCCAGAAGCAGGAGAGACCATCAACCCCTCTGCCACTTGCATTTCTCCCTTTGCACATCATTTATCTTGTGGCACCAGGATAATATTGATCTGTGCAGTCCTAGGAAATGCAGTGAGGTTGTAGAAAGCCCAGCTTTAAAAGCTTCCCTGCCCAGTATGGGGAGCCCACAGCTCTAAACTTGCCACCAAAAACCTCAATGTGCAAAAGGAAACAGCAACAGGCAAAGGAGGGATGGAATTCCCGATTATTACAGAATTGGCAAGGCAACACTTAAATATTCCCACAAGACTGGAGTACTGTGGAAGTGCAGACAAGGGCTGAGAGGCTCTCATGAAACAAAGCAGGAGCACAGTCAGCCAAGAGCTGGGTTTTTAGACCTTTTCTACCCTGGAAATTCAATTTCTCCTTAAGTTTTTCATGGAGTGATCCTGATAGCAAGGCACAACTGTTCAACACCCTTTTCCTCAGCACCAGCAGAGATGTTTCTTTCTAAATAAGGACTTAGAGTAAATCACAGCCTTTGGTACAGCACAGAGCTACTTATAAAGGGCATTTCCAGGAAAGTGAGAAAAATGGAACAGGAATGATTCCCAAAGAGCTGAGAACAGCCCGTGGCCTTCACCAGGGAACAGCGACAGCAACTGAATTTCCCCCCACCCCGAGCAAAACACTTGGACTGAGTTTTAGCAGCTCTGCTTAACATTTCCTTTCTGGTTGCTTCATCTTAAAAGAGTTTGTTGGGGTTTTTTTAATAATATTTTTTAAAGACTGAAATAATGTCCAAGTGGCTTCCACCTCTCCTCCTTTTTTTCCCTGGCTTTGCTCAGTCTCGTTATATTGCACATGAGTTGGAGATAATCTGGCTCCAAAGATGCTCCCTTCTACATAATGCACTTGTTAGAAAACACAGATGAAGTGGAAGATATTTCATATATAACATATATATGAAATATGGACTGGGTTTAGCTGGGGAGGACAGGCCCTGTGTCAGTCGTGTCTACAGCCACGTCGGTCGCCGTGTCGGGGATGTTTGGGATGTTTGCCCTTTCCTTGGAGATGTTCCATTCCTCAACACAGTCCTGAAGGTCTTCATTTCAAAACTTCTTCTGTGATCTGTTGGGCAAAGCAAAGAACCACTTTTATGCACGGCCTGCTTTGGAAAACAAGAACAGGTTCCTTTTTTTTTTTCAGGTAAAGTGGGAGAGAAGTTGCACATTGGTCCCCCCTGACAAGTTTCCAACTCCATTTCCCACGAACTAAAAATGAAAATTTTCTAATTAAAATTCTTTAATGGACTAGATGCCACACAGTCTAAAGTGAGCTAAAGATAGAAAAAAGATTCATTAAATATATTCTGGTTATTAACTGTTATCTCACATTAATGGTAAGTTCTAAACCCAGAATAATTAGTGCCAAGTGGGTTTTCCTCATGGTTTTATCTTAATCAAGCTGGGTTTGTTCTGACCTGATGTAATTCATGAGATAATGAACAGTTGGTTGATTTTATAAATCCAGCCCAGGTGATGGGAGGAGCCAGGGCTGATCCCACTCCCAGAGCTTGGACTGTGGAGTCGCTCCCACAGAGAGCAAACCCAAAATCCCATTTTGATGTGGGCATGGGGGTGTCCAGCAAAGCCCCCAGAAAATCCCCCAATTTCTGCAGTGCCAGAATTGCACCCATAGCTCTACACTCAAGGGACTGACTCCTATTTTAATACAGGGAGATGCTCTGCTCTGTCTTTGAGACACTGAGATTTCCAGAAATTTCATGCAACTGCTTTTATCCTTCTCATCCTCCAAAAAATCCATGTCCTGCCTTTACTTCACACCGTGGCAACTGGAGCATCCCAGCTGCCCAGATCAGATTGTCTGAGCCGGGTGCTTCAGCAGCAGCTGGTGATGAGGGGAAGGCTGGGAGGAGCTGAAGTCACAGCTCAGAGCCCGGCCTAAGGCAGCAGGACCTGCCTGGTCCCAGCTCAGCCCCAAAAGTCAGCCTGTTTTCCCCAAAGGGAGAGGCAGGATGGAGATGTGCCAGGTGGGATCCATGCTCTGAGGAGGGAGAGACCTTCTCTGGATGCTGCAGGGATCAGGATGTAGGGATGGAGATGTTGCAGGGATGAAGTTGCAGCAGTAATGAGGATGTGTCAACGAAGTTGCAGGGATAACGAGGATGCAGAGATGATGAGGATGCAGGAAAGATGTTGCAGGGGTAAGGGGGATGCAGGGATAACAAGGATGCAGGACTGATGATGATGCAGGGATGATAAGGATGCAGGGAGAATGATGTTGCAGATATGATGAAATTGCAGATGAAGTTGCAGGGATGAAGTTGCAGGGATGATGAGGATGTAGGGATGGTGATGGTGCAGGGATGAAGTTGCAGGATGATGAGGATGTAGCTATGCTGAAGTTGCAGGGATGATGTTGCAGGGATGATGAGGATGCAGGGAGGATGATGTTGCAGCTATGATGAAATTGCAGAGACGAAGTTGCAGGGATGATGAGGATGCAGGGGTGAGGATGACGTGGGGATGCTGAGGATGCATCTGCAGGGATGATGAGGGTGTAGGGATGTAGGAATGATGCTACAGGGGTGCTAAAACCCAGCAGAGAAAGGAAAGAGATAGAAATTCCTGCCAGGAGCAGAGATCCCCTTGCGAGGCAGTGCAGCACTGGGGAAATGAGCTTCCAGAGGGGCTCAGTGCTCCGAGCAAGGATCTCAGCCCAGGCAGTTGTTCAAGCACCAGCTTATCCTGAAGTGCCAGCAGGACCATTCCAGGGCTTAAAGCTAACAGGGCTTTCTGCTTTCTTGGACTGGGCTTGCTGGGGGATTAAACCCCTCCCTCCTACCAGCCAGGAAGAGCTCCAAACTGCCAGGATCCTCAAGGATCACTGGAGCATTGCACACTCAGTAAATAAATAAATAAACAAGCAAATAAATAAATACACAAATTAGACCCAAACAGCACCTTCAGCCCAGGAAATGCCACTGGGCAAGCAGGTGATGGTGGAGTTGGAACTCTGCAGATGAAGAAGTAAATAGCAATTTTAATTTCCACCAGGCAAATAATCCAGTGATTTGGGGTACCCTGGAGCCTTTCCAAGCTGTATCCTTGCCAGCGAAGAAAGAAATGCCAAATCCTGAGCCTAGCAATGGTTTTATTTCTCTGGATCCAGTAAGAATAGCAGTGGGAGTGAGAAGTCAGGAGCATCCAGGGGCCATCACTGCTGCAGCTCCTGACGGGATCCAGATGTCTTTCCATTGTACAGGGGTGAGGAAATCCTCTCCATCCCAAGAGAAATAGAGGATATTAAACAGCAGCCATAAAAATTAGATGTTTTTAAATTGGCTGAGCCAAATAACTTCTATCTAAACACTCAGAGCTGATAAAACAGCTCCTGGGAGTGCAAGTACTGAGCATCTCCTGAGTCCTTCCAGAGGACTGGAAAACAGCTCCTGTTTGGGACAGTTTCATAAGGGATAAACAAAGTGTGACCTGCAAAAACGATGGGTCTGGCCATCCATCACTGATCCCAAACAATATGCTGGAATGGCTGAGAGTCTTAATAGACAATTTAAAAGGAAGATTTAATTGATGCCAATCAGCACAGGTTTTCTGTCAAGAAAACAAATCTTATCAAATTAACTGATATCTCTGACTGAGTCCCATGCTTGACTGATAAAGGTGCTTGTGTGAAGCTCTTCTCTAAGGGAATTGCATGGCTGCTTGGTCAAGAAAATGGAGCAATAAAGCCAAATTCCCAGGAGATGCTGCAAGTGAGAAACCCAGCTGGACCCAGGTTGGTCACAGTCCCCACTTGCTCCTCCTCAGGCTCGCTGTGCTTTCTCAGAGCATCTGGCAACCAGGATGGGAGAGACATCCCTGAAAATTTCCAGCCCCGGGAGAGAACAATCTGGGCTTGTTTCTGATACTGCAGAAAGATTTCCTGCCTTAATTCCAAGAGATTTAAAGTGTGGAATATCATTCAGGCACTGAGGTGCAGGCACAGGTAGAGAGCCCCTCTAACCTGCAATGCTGCATCCAGTTCACAACAACTCTTTCCTCATCCCTCCTGCAAACTCAAATTCCCAGCATCCAGGGCCATTTTAAACCCAAATTTCTTATTTCTGGTTTCTGACCCGCTGCAGCAGCCTGAGGTTGAATTGTTACTGAGGAACAGTGGCAGCTCCAAGCAGAGACCAGTGAGGAGGGAGAAGAGGGTTCTCAACCCTAAATTCACAGAGATTTCAGGAGAAAGGTGGGAAAGGGAAGATGCAGAGTGGAGAAATCACAAGAGAGGAGGATTTTGACTGGGAGCTGAAGGCAGAGCTGGCAGCTTGGGAAGCTGTGTGAAACCTCAGGCTTCCTTCCAGCCAAAGGAAATAACTGAGTTATTGGGGTACCCAGGGCAGGTTCTGCAGGCTTTTCCAGCCCCAAGAGAGCTGAATCCCATAAAACCTTTGGAGGCATCCTCGTTTCTTGATGTGTGTTTCAAAACTGCCTCTTCCTTCACCAGGAGTTTCATTGCAAACACTTCCCGAAGATGCTTGGTGCTATTTACAGGTGGGGAAACTGAGGCACGGAGGAGCCCACCTGCCCAAAGCCAGGGAGCAAATCCCACAGGCCTGGGAGCAGGGGCACATTTCCCTGGAGCACCAACCCAAACCCCCTGAATGTCACAGCATCACCCACCGCCCGCCCTGCACGCCACTCCCTCCTTGCACCAAGTCCAAGGGCAAACTCAACCCTCTGCAAATGCAGAAAAAACTTGCAAAGAGTGTGTTCATCCCTTCCATCCTCCCTCCCAGCTTCCCGTGGAGCAACATCCCAAGCACAGACCTGCTGCAAGCCCCGACCCCACTGCCATGGCTGAGCCTCGGTGCTTCCCCCTCTGAGCAAACCGTGATAAAACCCCAAAGGATTTTCCTCCTCTGTCCACGGTGGTGCTTTGGAGGAAGCAAAGCAAAGCAGCTGTGCTGGTCAGCCTCAAAATAAACCTGACTGCACTTTGCAGCCTTGCTGGGCCAAGCAGAGGGGGCGAAGGGCTCCTCTTGCCCATAAGCCACACATCCAACCCCAGCCCGCCCAGCCGGGGTGTTCAGAGACGCTAAAAATGAAGTGCAACCACTGGAGCAAAGCCACAGGGCTCCAACACGCTCCGAAACGC
>VYXF01011001.1:97915-108503 GCA_013397295.1 Polioptila caerulea
CAGAAAGCCAGGAGCACTCCTGAGGGGATGAGCCCAGCAAGGTGTGCATGGGAAGGTGGATGCTCAGTCACGTCCTCTCTAGGACAGTCATCTCCAGGCCATGTCACCTCGTCCCCAGCTCGGACACAAGTCCCTTGTTGCCACCTCCATTGGCTTTAAGCCCCTATTTTGACACCTGCTTTTCCTGAGGGTATGGATCTCCTGGGAGGAGGGAGTTGGGAAGTTGCTCCCCCACTATTCCTGCAGCAGTTGGTGGTGCAAACCAGCAACATGCTCCCGGTGAGAGCATCCACTCCTCCCTTCCAACCCACAGCAGCTCCCAGCCGTCCCAAAACCCAGACAAGGCAGCAATCAAAGCCCTGGGTCACCATTAACCCTTGAGCTCCCCTTGTTGCTTGTAGGTTTGGGAAAAAAAGTCCTGAAAGCAACAGCTCAAACCCAAGTCTGAGGCTTTATTTTCATGAAAATGAAATAACCATCATCCCTTCACCACATATATGTGTATAGCAGTGAAAAACTTGTCTGGCTCATCCCTTTTCCCTGCTAGGATTTCTGCCAATAAATCGGTGTTGTCTGGTTTAAGGCAAACAAATGAGGCTGCCTCAAACCATAAACATTTATTGAGGACACAAGGCTCAAGGTGTAACTTCCATAATTGCAATAATTTACTCTGCATCTGTCAGGGGCAAACCCATCAGGAATTACCGGGAGAGCCACCGACCTTTGGGATGCTGCTTGGAAAAGCCTTTCCTTTAAGAGCAGCAGGATTAAGCCCTTACCCCGCAGCAGCAGACATTAACCCTTGAGCTCCGGCGGATTTTGGCGCTGGGATTTCGCCGGGAGCTGGCGGCCCCAGCACATCGTGGCCTCCTGGCCCTGTTTACTCCTCCCTGCTTCCCTGTAATCCTATCAAAGCCAATTAGGCTGTGCCAGGCGAGCAGCAGCGCTGCAGGCGGAGAGCAGCCGAGGGGCAGATCCTCCCCAGCCCTTCCCCTCAGCTCTGCCTTCCCCGGGTCTCCAGCCGAGCTTTGGGGCAGCACCGGGGATGCAGCAATAGCATCACCTCCCCTGTGAGCCCCCGTCAGCCTCACACGCCTTCCCTGGGGGGATTTGCATCCAGGAGCTGCAGCAGGCTCAGCATTTGTCAAGCAGAAACAGAGGTGGTCTAGGTCAGGCTTCAAAGCCTGGAGGTCTGAGCACAAGGGAAGGGGAATAAAAGCCCAGGGGAAGGGACATCTCCCTGGTGCCCAACCTGGCCAAAGCTTTCCCGTAAGCTGGGAACTCGGTGCAGCACCAAACCATCTCCTCTAGCCTCTGATTTGCTGTCTAATGCGAGATGTCCCAGTGTTCCCTCTGCAAATTTCCTTCTGCTTTTTCATCCATCTCTTCTGCTGCATCTGGTCTCAACAAATTTAATTTTGTTCCTAACGGCCATTTAAGAAATCCCCCTGTGCAATGATCCACAGACTGCCCTGGAACAGCACATGCAGTTTCTATGAGGAAGCATGCAAGCATTGCTCTTTTCCTCTCTTAATGGCCTTCTCAGGGCAGATTTCCAAGCAGAGGGGATGAACAACTTCCCTCTTTCCACAGCCAGACCCAGACCATGAGGGGAATTCCCCCAGCATCCCTCCCCTGGGGGACATGAGCTGCACAAAACACGTGGGACCCTCACCCCAACTCTCAGTTATTCCCAGCCATGAGGCTGCCTGAGCATCCTGCTCCCACCTTGACATTTTCCTTCCTTCTTGATGAATCCCAATGCCTCTTAAACAGCGTTTTGGGGTTGTCCTTCTGCCCCCAGAGCCCCGTGACAGCCCCAGTAGCCAGGCAGAGTGTACAGAATCCAGCCCAGCTGCGAGCAGGATCTCACCCACTCTCCCCTCCCTCCCATTTCAATGGGAACTCTGCTTCCATTGATAAATCTGGGACAAATCTGCTCATCTTTATTTGGCAGGATCAGAACCCTCTCTGTGCACATGCAGTTACAATAATACCTTAATGCACTGCAAATGCATTGTCTGCCCTTCCAGCAAAGCCCCAACTGCTCCAGCCAGGCAGTGCAGCTTTAACTCCCTCCAGGCTTTTCCTCTCGGGAACATGAGCCCTCCTGTGCCACTTGGACAAATGTCATGGAGAAAGGCTTGAGGTTGCCACTCAGATCACCAAAAACAGGCAGGACTGCAGGGACTGTTGGCAGCCAACAGTTCAGCATCAACCCAGCCTTGTGAGATTAACTTGGAGCAGTCACAGAATCACAGAATCAAGGAGAGATTTTGGTTGGAAAGGCTCTCTAAGGTGATGGAGTCCAACTGTCCCCCTAACTGCCAAGGCAACCACCAAACCATGTCCCCAAGTGCCACATCCATGTGTCTTTTAAATCCCTCCAGGGATGGGAACTGCCCTGGTGAGATTGTGATAGTGCCATATCTAGAGAAAGAAATTTTCCCTAATATCCAACCTAAACCTCACCAGCACAACTTGAGGCCATTTCCCCTCGTTCTGACTCTCAGCAATCAGGGAATAAGTTGAACAATACAACCTCTGGCTCCAGACTGGCCAGCCCTGCCATCCTCACCTTCTCCCTTGTGGAGACAGGAGGTGGGAGTATCCCCTCAGTCCGTGAGCCCACACCCTTCCAGAAGAACTGGGGTGCTATTCCCAATGCACTCCAAGGTGGGGCCATGTCATTCCCAGAAATCAGGGATCTGATCTCATCTCCTCACTGAGCTGCAAATGCATCCAGTGAGGGTTCCCTCTCTGGGGTAAGACAAATTCTCCGCCAACGTCATCCAGGGAGACAGCAGGAAGGACAGGAACTGAATCTTGATTTCCCAGGATGGATTTAGAGCTCTAACTCTGGAGCACACCATTCCTATTCCTGTCGCTGTCTTAGTCAGACTCCAGGTATAGCTCAGCCATGGGGTGAATCCTTCAATCTCTCTGTGCCTCAGTTTCTCATCTGTGCATTGAGTGAGTATTTCTCGCCTCCCACCTGGAGTCTATTTCAATCCTACACCAGAAGCTTTTCACTGCACTCACAGTTGTTTCTCTTTCTCAGTTGAGAAAGATACTGAAATATGGAAGGGGGGGGAAAATCCAGCGCTGTGTAAATCCTGCAGCTTGCTGAGCCCTCAGCACAGGTGGAAAGCGTCACTGGGAGCTCCCCAGGGAGGACTGGAGATGCTCCTCTCACACAGGACATCCAGCACCAGGCACAGCAGGACCCCAGGCACCCTGGGATCCTCTCCGACTGCTGGATGCCTTCGGAGAGCAGGCTGGGGGGAGAGGGGGGAAGTGAAAATTGAACTGATACCCCAAAATAACCGAGCGTGGAAAGCAGCTATTTTTCATGGGTTGTTTCCCACAAAGCTGAGGATTGAGCAAGAGCATTTCTTGGGAAGTGAAGAACAAGTTCCAGTGGCTAAAAAAGATCAGCCAAATTATTCAGCATCACCGTCATCCGTCGGCTTTAATGGAGCTAAATCCCATCCAACCTTTGGGGGTCCAGGGGTTACAGCTCAGGATGGAGTTAGGCCTATCTCAATATCCTAAAAATGTGATTAACTGGGTGGGATTATGATGGCCAAACAATGTTAATGCAAATTCCACTGGAATGGGGATCACATTCCAAGGCCTCCACAATGACAGCAAAATGATACCCAACGACTCCTGTTGCAGGGCATTATTTGCTCATTAAGGTCTAAGATTACATTGACAAAGCAATTTAACCACAAATCCTGGGAGACAACAGTGTTTTCATTACCAGTGTCCGTGGGAAGGGAAGATGAGCTGCATTTCAGAGAGGGGAGCAGGAAAATCAGGGACACCTCAGGGACTCAAGGTGATGCTGGAAGAGCACCGGTGCTGAGCCAGGCACAGACTCAGCATGAAGGTGTGAACCTCCAAATTTCTGGCAGTGAAAAGCATCATGTGGGTCAGGGGGGACTCTCTGACCCCTGAATGATTTATTCTGCCATGTCACTTCTGGTTGTGATTGGTGACAGTCACTCAGTGAGGTGACACAAGCCCTCACAGCCTCCTAAGCAGAGCAAGGCCATCCCAGGGCAGGGAAAGCTCCTGGTGTCAGCCCCTACAACCAAAACCAGCAACTCATCTCCCTCTAAATCAGTGTGGTTGGAAAAATTTTCCCTAAAATCTGGGTTCAGTCTCTTTCCAACAGTATTTTAAGCTGAATTTTCGGAGGACGTTCAAGACATTCTGGGTGATTTGGTGCCTAACTCCAGCTGCACAAACAACTCTGTTTTTAAGGAAAAAGGTTTTGCCTTCCATAGAAAACCAGGGGAATCTGTAAGTCACCGCTGTGCCACAAAGCATCCCTTGTGCAGGCTCAGAAGTTTATTTTTGAAACACGCCCTCTCCACCTTTCCCCCTCTCTTAACCAGTTTTGTTCAGAAAAATAAATTGCATCAGAGAAATGAAGCAATTTTTTCCTGTGTTGGGCAGCTGGGCTGGAGCCAGCCTCGACCCTCCTCTGCCTGGCATGAGGCACCAGAGCCTGTCAGCAGTGAGATCTGGGTGAGGAGGAGACGTTTGGAGGGCAGGGAGCTGTCCCAGCTGAGCACAGACCCCGGTGACAGCCGTCAGGGACCTTCAAACCACCTTCTGTCTCTTGGATTTTTCTGCCTTTCCACAATTTTTCTGTGACTTTTCCTTTTGTCATTCAGTGAAGGTGGTGTTAGAAAGGAGTGAGATGGAACCTGAGGCTGCCCGAGTTTGACTGACACAAATAATGAGCAAATAAAGAGGGACAATGCATTGCCATCGTGGTTGTTCCAGTGGGACACTCGGTCCTTCAGTCCTGGGTTGATGGAGGAGAGCCACCATTCATTGAATTATAGAATCCCAGAGTGGTTTGGGTGGGAAGGGGCCTTAAATCCCATCCCACTCCACCCCCTGCCACATCCCAAGTTGCTCCAAGCCCTCTCCAGCCTGGCCTGGATGGGGCAGCCACAGCTTCTTGGGGAAACCTGTGCATCAACACTTTGGGCTTGGGGAAAAACCAGTCCTTGGAGAGCAAGGCTTGTTCCCCAGAGCATCCCAGATCTTGAAGGATGAACAGAGTTGGGCAGCCCAACCCAGCTCTGGGTACCCCCAGCCCTCCTGCAACCATGAAACCGAAAAAAACAAACTGAGGGACCTCTGCCTTCTGCCAAAATCATGCACCAGGTTTTGCGTAACATGAAACTGCTGGTGGTTAAAGCAGAGAACACACAGGGAAAAGAAACTGAGAAGGGAGAGAAACTGCTCTTTGGTAGTTCACATTTTTAAGCCTTCTAACACACACAGGAGCAAAGCCACTGTGGTAGAATTACCCTGAAGCCATCAGACTTCCATTAGAGTTTGATGAAATCATGGAAAGAAACAGAGTGACTGCCTGGCTGCGATGAGAGAGTCACAACAGAGACCAGGATGCTCCTGAGGGCTGGATCCCCCAGCAACTCTGTCCTTGGGTTCTGATCTCAAAGGAAGTGACTAAATAGAAAATGAAAACCTGCACAGGTGACCAGGCCAAACACATTAGTGCAGCCCCAGCTTCCTGGCCTCTGCTCATTAATTAGTGTTTGGGCAGTGCTTTGAGAGGAGAAAAACACACCCTGAATACAGGTCTGATACTGTCACCATTCTCTTTCCAGCTGGAAATCCAGAGGAAATTCTCCTCTGCCTCAAGACCCTTGTGCCTGTCCTCCCCATCTGCACAGCCAGTTTAACCCTCCATCACCAGTGCTGGGAACAGATTTGTCACAAAAACCCCTCCTCCAGCTGCAAGGTTGTTATTGAAGGGTCATTTTGTGCAGGGGAGATGAATTTATTTGCAAACACAGGTGGGGATTTTAGCTTTAGCTGCAACATCTGGATGTTGGTAGAACTGCATTTGGCTGTAACATTTGGGTGCTGGTAGAGCTGCAGAGCCTGCAGGTAAAGCTGGAGCTCCCAAACGCTCCTCAGCCATTGGCAGAAGAACTGAGCCCAAACCAGCAAAAATTTGGAGTGAAGGAATTTTTCTGCAAAGGGCTCTGAGACCTGAGCTCTGAAGCTCAACTCTGTGATTTATTTTTAATCAGATTTCCTGCTTGCCAGCTGCAGCACTTCTGGGGAAAAACCCTGAAGCCCCACTCAGAAATCTCCTGTTTCAAGGCTGAAAATGGGGTGAGGGGAAGCAGAGGAGTCATTTTATGCCTTCTTGATCATCCTGTCGGGACTGGGGGTGTGATGGGTGACAGTCCAGGCAGGAGGTGACCCATGGGTGCCACAGGTCAGGTTTTCTTTGCTGACCTACGTCCTTTCCAACAAGAACCAGCAATAACAAATTAATTCTGAAACAATTACCACAAGATTCCCTCGAATGACTTGTCTTACACAACCTCCAAAACCACCATGTTCCTTTTTTTCTTTCCTCTAAGCTCCAAACGACAATATAACCAATTTGAGGGGTGGGATTTTTTGGGGGGGCAGAATGGAGGATTTCTGCAGCCTGCCTTTGGGTTTTGCTTTGATATATTGGGAAAAACATGTCCTGGCTCTGCTCGGGGACACCGGAAAGGCTGATCTGCTCTGTCACCTGTGACAGTCACCCCAGCAACAGCTCGGCTGCCGGCAGAGGCAGGAGAGGATGCTGACTCACTGCCTGCCTCGCTTGTGCTGCTCACCCTCCAGAGAAAGCATTGCTGAAGTCTCGCTCTTCCTTCCCTGCCCTTAAAAAAGAAATTAGGAAACCTTAATTATAAATGGTCACACCAGAAAAAACAAGTAGCAGCCACTACCAAAGAGAAGTTTTATTCCACTATGGAATTCATTTGGGTTCCAAAGGCAGTGCCCACAGTTAATTCACCGGAGTTGTTGCACACAGGAATTACTCTGAGATGGAAGGGTTTGCTGCAAATATAAATCATGGAATGATTAACAGCCTGGAGACAGCATGAGAGGGGAGGAAACTTGAGGGGCCTTCTTAAAACAAGAACTGTCCCCAAAACCACCAAGTCTCCTCTTCCCTTTGACCCTATTTCTGTCTGCTGCTTGCTTCCCTTCCCAGTGTAAATCTGGTGATTTCTTTGCTGCTTTGTTCCCCTTCTTCTCTTGGGGAAGTGCAAAATGAGATCCAGAGTGGCCAAGAGAGAGAAAATCACTTGACTTTGCCTTTTCCTCACAGCTTTTCCTCCTGATAAAGTCACTTTGGCCAGTGAGTGATGGGAGTGGAGTGGAGGCAGAGAATGGAGATAACGGTGGGAGTGGGACCAGGGGTGGCTGGAGAGGGGTTGTCATGGAAGTCCCCACCAGGACATGCTTTTGCAGCTTCCCTCTGGTCAGCAAAGCTCTATGACACCCCTCCTAATAAACAGTCAATTGGAAGATGCTTTTTTAACTGCCAGGATTTATTTCTGCCTTTGATTCCTCCATTTGGCCCCTCCTGAGGAGCATCCAGATACCCAAACACGCAGTAATGCTGCTCTTGCTAGATATGGCCAAGTGTGGGCTGGGTTCCCGCTGTGCTGCCCCCACCCCCTGTCACCCAGCAGGGATGGAAGAGCTTCTCTTTCACTCAGAGGGTGAATTCCCAGCCCTCATGCAGCACAGAGCCAGAGAAAACCCTGCACAAGATATTATCATTGTTATTATCTACCAAACCCTCAGGAGGTGCCTGAAGATGCCAGGGAGGGGGAGAAGCAGAGGATGAGTTGTGACTCACGGCTGGGAAATGCACGAGGGTGGCAGAGCCTGTCACAGAAAATGAACCCTAAAATCCCTCCTTGCTCAACAGTTGTCATAAGCCAGAATTCAGCTGGGGAATCCTGCTAAATCCTCCTGCTCCTGCAACACACAGAACCACCTTCAGCACTGCGGGAAAGCTGCAGTGCCAGAGCCCAGGGCACGGGAGTGATGCAGACCTGGGGATCTGCTGGGGTTCTGAGGAAGCTCTGCTGGCCACAGAGACCCTACACACACCCTACACACACCCTACACACACCCTACACACACCTTCCTCCCTAATTCACCCCCTTTCAAGTGATAACCACCACCTGTAGACAAACCTCCCCTGAAGCCCCCGTGCCAAAAGGCCAAGTGCCTCCATTCCCAGCAAGGAGCCTCCCTGTCATCCCAGACTCACACTGAGGTTGGCCTTGTCACCAGCCCACAGCACCGAGTGCCATGTCCAGGAGTTCCTTGGACACCTCCAGGGATGGGGACTCTGCTGCCCTGGAGAGCCCCTGCCAAGGCCTGGCCGCCCTTTTCCATGAGGAAATTCCTCCTGATGTCCGCCCTGGGCCTCCCCTGGCACAGCCTGAGGCCGTTCCCTCTCCTCCTGTCCCTGTTCCCTGGCAGCAGAGCCCAGTCCTTACCTGGCTGTCCCCTCCTGTCAGGAGTTGTGCAGAGCCAGAAGGGCCCCCCTGAGCCTCCTTTGCTCCAGCCTGAGCCCCTTCCCATCTCCCTCAGCTGCTCCTGGTGCTCCAGCCCCTTCCCAGCTCCATTCCCTTCCCTGGACATGCTCCAGCCCCTCAATGTCCTTCTTGTCATCAAAAACCCAAAACAGCCCAGGATTGGAGGTGTGGCCTCAGCAGGGCCAAGAGCAGAGGGACAATCGCTGCCCTGGGGCTGCTGGACACTGCTCCTGACCCAGCCAGGTGCCTTTGGCCTTGGTGCATTTTATTAGAAATGAATGTGCTCCAGTCGTGTTCTTCTTTCATACCACAGACTCCCAGCATCACTGAGCTTGGAAAAAACCTCCAAGGTCAACAACTCCAACCTGTGCCCGACCTCCACCTTGTCACCCAGCCCAGAGAACTGAGTGCCACATCCAGTCATTTCTGGGTCACCTCCAGGGATGGCGACTCCCTCAGCTCCCTGGGCATCCCCTGCAAATGCCCACACACCCTTTCCATGCAGAAATTCCTCCTGATGCCCAGCGTGAACCTTCCCTGGCACAGCTGGAGGCCGTGTGCTCTCATCCTGTCACTCATTGCCTGGGAGAAGCAGCCAACTCCCATCTTGCTACAACCTCCTTTCAGGTGTAGAAATCATCTCCTTTCAGATTGAGATGCTGCCGGCAGATCCACCTCCTGCTCCCGGCACGGGGAATGACTCAGAGAATGCGTTTTTCACCTGCTGCCTCCTGCACACGGCTGCAGCTGTACCTGCCCGTGCCCATCGTCTGCTGCCGGCCTTCCACGGGAGCTTTTAATAGCTCTGCCACGGCAGCAGAGAGGGTGAGAAGCGTCTCTGCAGCTGAACTGGAAATGCCTTTTAATGAGGATGATTCACGGTAGCTCCCAGCCCTGATGTCAGCCCCTGCACGGCGGACATGGCGCTGCCTGGCGCTGGCATCTCATCACGAGGAGCTCGGCAGAAAAGCTCCTGGCTGCTGGAGTCTGCCAGAGGAGACAGGGAACTGCGACCTGAGGCTGATCTCTGCTCATCTGAATCCAAAACAAACAGGTGAAAGGACTTGGTTGTGCCCCAAAGTTTGCATGAATGGCCCAAAATTGATGTGAGCAATAATGCAACCACCTCCTCCAGCTGCCCAGCTCAAGGGCAGGGATAAAGCCATAGAGCAGGGACAGAAGAAGTCCTGGACCTGGATTTTAGAGCAGGGACAGAAGAAGTCCTGGACCTGGATTTTGGAGGCTGCTTCACTATTTAAAGATACCTGAACTGCAAATCAGGGTCAGGGAAAAGCCAGGAGGCTCGACCCAGGTTGCCCAGAGCAGCTGTGGCTGCCCCTGGATCCCTGGCAGTGTCCAAGGCCAGGCTGGACAGAGTTTAAAGGGACCTGGTCTAGTGGCAGGTGTCTGCCCATGGCAGGGGTGGAAGGAGATGGGCTTTGAGATCCCCTCCAGCCCAACCCATTCCACGATTCCATGAGTCAGTGTCCACATCTGGTTCAGCCCACCAGTCCTTAGCCCAGGAAACTTTCATTCAACAGTCCATGAAACCATCCCTGAGATCACTGGGACTATTTCCCAAGGTGATGCAGAAAATTTGGGGGGAAATGACTAAACCACATGTTCCCCCATCCCTGTCACCAAGGCCCTGCAATGCCCGGTGGTGCCTCACTCTCCCCATTTGTTAAAAGGGTTGCAGGTATTGACATCCCTTCCTGGAGTACCCTGAAATCTAGGGAAGACATGATTAGGGGTGGCAATTATAATTATTCACACCCTCCTAATGGATCTTTAGAGCCCATCAGGGCTGTGTCTGGATTCTAACATTTGTTAGAAAGAGATAAAAGCTTTCTTCACTGATGGTGTGAAGACTTTCGGGCTGTCTTTGATGTGCTGTGGCTTAATAGCCCCTTCGTTTGATTAAATTTCATTTCTGCCGTCGGTCTTTAAGAGCTGCCACACAGATTTTGTGAATGGATTGGAGGAGACGGAGCAGCGATTCCCCCCCGCCCCGAGCTGCTCCCATTCTCATTAATACCAATCCCTGCAGGGAGAACTCCCAGCCCGGCGCTCGTGTGCGAGGCAGCCGAAAATAGCAGCGTTTATAAAAACAATAAATAACGGGGCAGGCGCTCGGAACCATGAAATGCCTCCGACGGATCTGGGGCGGGGAGGGGGTGGGGGGGCCG
>VYXF01011001.1:109345-121851 GCA_013397295.1 Polioptila caerulea
AAAAAAAAAAAGACAGAGACAAGGCTTTGCTCAAGTAGAGCTGAATAATTAGGGATGAGTAATACGATGTCCTGTGGGAAAGAGCAGAAGAGACTCTTGCCAGGATGCAGGCTCTGGCTGATAAAACCTGCTGCCCCTACAGGATGGGTCACCTGGGGTTTCTGGGACACTGCTGGCTCTGGTTGACAGCCTCTGTCTCCTGAGGGCCAGCCAGGCTGCCCTGCTCCCACCCCCGAGGAGCTGCTGAGCCCACAGGGACTGTGCTGGGCTGGCACTGCCCGTTTGCTCCTGCAGAAGGTCCCAAACAAGCAGAATCACAGAATCATCCCTGGATGGGTCGGCTTGGAAGGGACCTTAAGCTCATCCCATCCCACCCTCTGCCACAGGCAGGGACACCCTCACTATTCCAGGCTGCTCCAAGCCCTGTCCAAACTGGAAATACACACCAGGGCCAAGTGGGTGCTGGGAGCACTGGGAGCTCCAGCTTGCCTGAGACACTTAAATTACTTCAGGGGAAAGGAAAAAGCTCATCCCAGCAGATTTACACCCAAGTGAGGCTCCCTGCAGTAATTCCTGGTTAGAGGAATCAGAGCTGCTCTTACAGGGTGACAAAAGGGTGTTGTTAAGCTCTTGAAAGGCAAGTTCAATCCTTAATCTGTATCACAATGTAAATCAGACTATGAAAAATATTTGGGATCCTCTGATATTCCCCCTGCTGCTGAAGCTGCTACCCAGTGCCAGTATCAGGGATGTGCAGCAGCAGTTTCCATCATTTTCTTTTAAGATCTCAGTAAAAAAAATCAGAGCTTTGTGTGTCCAGAACATTCAATGCAAGAGATTGAAAAGAACAGTTATCACACTCAGTGTCATTGTGGAATAATTTTGGCTGAAAGGCATTTCTGGAGGAATGTTGTGCACAGAAACATTTAAAACAGGAAAGAATTGTACAGGAATATTCATGGAGGTTTGCATGTTGTGATAAATCAATACTCATTGCATTAAGTTTCATTAGACATATTTCTTTTTTTAATTAATGCTGGAGTTCTTAGAGGTTCAGGGTTTAGTCTCCAAAGTGCAGAGGTGAAGTTACAAGATCCTTTACAAAGTTATTTTGCCTATTTTCCAACATAAACACCTAAATATTCCCTGCTCAGTATAATATCAACAGTGCCATGGCCTATACAGGTCTTGTTTTGGACAATATAAAATTTTGGTGGGATGGGCTGTCCCTGAAGTCACAGCAACCTCCCAAAATTTTGGCAAAATTAAGGCTTCTTCTGCCCAGGTCCTGCTTACGTCTCCCAGCTGGATCCATAATGTTCTATACATCAAATGTTCACAATCAACTCTTTCCTGTCTTCCAATTTCCCCAAATGGTTCTTTTTTTGCTGAAAATACTTTGCTACGTTTCTGTGCTCAAAGCAGGCTTTTTCTGGTTCCTCTAAAATCTGCTACAACTCAGCAGAAGATGAGAGAAATTCACTCCCCAAAATGTGTTCACAATTCTTCTACCCAAAACACTTTCTAGGACTCAAAAACAGAATGAGTTTTCCAATTTTATCCAAGTTTGCCAATTCTTATAGATTGATTTAGAAAGCTGCAATTCTCAGGAAACTACCAGAAAACTGGGAAAGAAAAAATAAGGGGGAAATAATGGGAAATTATAAACTTGGGCCATGTCCTGCTCTAAGGGAAGTATTGCAAATATGGAGCCTGGACTTAGAGCATCTCTGGTGAGACTGGGGAGTTGGGATAGAAAACAGGGAATTTGGTTACCTGAGCCAGCAAGGGATAAATGGCACGTGGCAAAGTGTGGACTGTGTGTTTTATCAGAAATTAATGTGTTCCAGTGATGTTCTTCATTAATATCACAGAATCTCAGGATGATTTAGGCTAGAAAAGAGCTTTGGGGTCATCGAGTCCAGCCTGTGCCGAATCCCCACCTTGTCACCAGCCCAGAGCACTGAGTGCCACGTCCAGGCATTCACTGAACACTCCAGGGACGGGCACTCCAAACCTCCCTGGGCAGTTCCAAGGCCTGTCCCCCCTTTCCATGAGGAAATTCCTCCTGATGTCCACCCTGAGCCTCCCCTGGCACAGCCTGAGGCCGTTCCCTCTCCTCCTGTCCCTGTTCCCTCGCAGCAGAGCCCAGTCCTTACCCGGCTGTCCCCTCCTGTCAGGAGTTGTGCAGAGCCAGAAGGGCCCCCCTGAGCCTCCTTTGCTCCAGGCTGAGCCCCTTCCCATCTCCCTCAGCTGCTCCTGGTGCTCCAGCCCCTTCCCAGCTCCATTCCCTTCTCTGGACAGGCTCCAGCCCCTCAATGTCCTTCTTGTCATCAGAAACCCAAAAGTGAGCCCAGGATTGGAGCTGTGGCCCCAGCAGGGCCAAGGGCAGAGGGACAATCGCTGCCCTGGGGCTGCTGGACACTGCTCCTGACCCAGCCAGGTGCCTTTGGCCTTGGTGCCCCCCTGGGCACCCCTGGGCTCGTGTCCAGCCACTGTCACCAGCACCTCCAGGTCCTTTTCCAGCTTTCCAGCCACTCTGCCCCTGGCCTGGAGTGTTCCATGGGGATGTTGTGAGCAGACTGTGAGCTGGTTGCTGTGACCATTCTGGAAGCTGCATCCAGGGGACAGCACTGTCCCAGACCCCAGGAGCTGGGTCCTCCATGGACACAGAGCTGGTTCAGGGCCGTGGAGCCAACACCAGGTGAAATCCAAGGCCAGGCAGTGCAGGATCAGTGCCTCTGTGGCTGCAGCCCTGAGTCACCCCAAAGGAGAGCAGGTTCATGGATTGTCACGTAACCTCCTCCTGCCACTCCATGGCTATGTAGGACACACAGCCTCCGGGGAGGCTCCAGTGCTGATCAAGCATTCCTGATTTACTGAGGGTTGTGCTGCAACGTTTTCCTTGGCAGATGGATAATCTGGGCCAAATCCTGCACTCGGGGATACCCAGCACACCTCCACATGACTTCACTGAGCCTCTGGATCCTGCTGAGCCAGGCAGGCAGTGTGACCATGGAGCCCATGCACACTGGAACGCACTCCTGTGTCCCAGGTGTCTGTGACAAGTTGTCCCAGCACACACACAGGACATGGGGACAGCGGGGCAGGGGGGGCACAGCCACCACTGCATCCCCCCCATTGTGACAAGAAGCAAGTGGCCATCCCAGCACTGGGAAAGCCACAAGGAAAAGCATGGGGGGAATGTTCAGCAGCAGCCCAGTGTGTGGATTTGGGGTTTTGCAGTTGAAAATCGGCTGTTCAAGGCAGATTTCATCTCTTGTTTGTTGTACTGAGCATTTACCACGAATCCTCCCCAAATCCCTGTCCTTGAGAGAAGACACATCCCAGCTGCACGTGTTCAGTGCAAAGGAAGTGCAAATGATTAAAACCCCTTTTCTAAGGAATCAGAGAATCATCAGGGCTGGAAAAGACCCAAGATCATTGAGTCCAACTGTTAAAGGAGACCCTCCCCTTCCATCCCCCCACGTCTGCACCAATCGATGTCCTTTCCCTTGCTGGGGAAAGGAACTGACCTTGTTTGCAGTTCTCCCTCCTGCAGAGCAAGGAGAGAAGGTGACACAGTTTGGAGATCCAGCTGGGGCACAAGGCACTGCCTTGGCCGTTGTTAGAGCACCCTGGAAGATGCTCTAAACTGGGAGGGGTGACATTTTTGGCACCGTGTTCTGCAATGAGCTGCTCTAAAAATCTGACTTGTTATTAAAACAGTAATAAAAAACAAAACAAAAAAAAAAAAAAAAAAAAAAAAAAAAGNTTTTGGCACCGTGTTCTGCAATGAGCTGCTCTAAAAATCCGACTTGCTATTAAAACAGTAATAAAAAACAAAACAAAAAAAAAAACCAAAACAAAAAGAGTTTTGTGCTACAAAAAATTCCTGCCCCTGGTAAAAGACTGCTCCTAAACACCAAGAGCCTTGGCTTAGCCATTTTTTTGGGAAATGTTCCCCAAACTGTGACCCCTAAGCACTGACTAATCCATTCTCATTTGACAAAGAGTTTAAGGAAGTGTTCTGGGCTTCCCCACATCTGGCTGGGTGTTGGTACAACACAGATTTACCAGAATGTTTCCCTTTGTGTTTTTTAACATAAAAAAGCTTCTTGCCCTGTAATTCCCACATCAAGCCTGGCTTGCAGCAGAGCTGGAGGAGCCCTTCAATGTTACACCTCATCTCAGTGCAAAATTTCCATTACTTTTTCCATTCTCCCTTAATTCCATGGCTGAGTTTATTTCACTACATCTTACAAATACTCCCATAGAGAGACAGTCTTTGAACTGCAAATTTTAGGGCCTCAGCTCAAAACATGATGGAAACAGAACCACAATTTAAAGGAGAGAACAGGAGGAGCATATCCCTGCCAAAGATTTTAGCACTTGAGCCTCCTGGATACAGGCACACAGCTTAGCCCAGCTTCGTATTAATTCTTTGTGAGATGCAGAGTTTGACTGAAAAATGCAATTTTGCTAAGAAGAAAACTTTATCTCCATGAGCCAGCAAGGGAGAGGCTGTACCAGGGCCACTGGCATGTCCTGGAGCAGACACAGCCATTCATCTCGGCCACCTGAGGACACAGAGTTTGTCTCTTATCCTATTTTAATACCAGCTGAGCCCAAGTGCCAGAAAGACAGAACAAAGCTGTTGATTTAATTTCTATTTATCTCCTTGGGTTTTGCTGGATGCTGAGCCCATTACTTTGGATACATCCCATGAAGCTGCTGCTGCTCTTCTTGGGAAGGGCTTCTGTGCATTATCCAAGCAGAGCAAGCTCAGCAGTGACCAAATCCTTTCTGGTTCTTGCATTAATCCCCCAATCTCTCAATTTTACCTTATAATCTCTGTGTTTCCCTATTTATACTGTTCTGCTGGCCTCCAGCTAGACAGAATCTCCTGCTCTCCCTGCCTAGGAAAGCAGGAACTAGGCTTGTGAATTTTTCAGTTGTGCAGGTGAGGTGTTAAAAAAACTGGCTCCACAGTCACAATCTCATCTGTTCCTTTCTTTGGTTCCTGTTTTTGGAGAATGACAGTTGTGTGAGCTGAGAAGTTTGGGGGCAAAGCTGTTCCCTGAGCTCCCAGTCCCATGGGCAGAGGTGGACACCCAGGAGCAATGCCAGGGATGAAGAGCTGAGGATCCCCTGGGTGACCATTTTGCTCCTCATCTCAGCCTGACCCAACCATAAACACATAAGGATAAAATAATAAGAAAAAAAGACTGGTTTTAGCCATTGCTGGGGGGTGGGAAGCTTCACATCTGAGGATGGAACAGCAATCTTTGCAGGTCCTGGAGCTCAGCCAAGCGTCACGAGCTCAGCCAGAAAACCTGCTGCCCTCGGTTATGAGCTCTGCTGAAATACAGATGCTGCAGGATCCAGCTCTCTGCCTCACTGGATGGGAATTCTGCCCCTGGGGAGGCTGGGAAGGCACCCAGCCACCCACCCTCCTCCCTTCACCTGCACTTCAGACACCCACGCACGACTCCTCCTCCTCCTCCCCTGGTGCCACATCCAGAGCCCCAACACCTCTCGGCTCCTGCTCGTGTGCTGGAAGGGAGTGACAAGCACGGGGGTGTTTTCCACAGGGCAGAAAACCTCTCAGGTTTCACCAAGTCTTCCCCCAGACACCTCCAGCTGCCAGCCAGACTCTCACAGAGCTGGTGTATTAAAATCAGATGCAAATATCTCCACTGCAGAAATATTTGACAGATACAAGCCTTTGTTCTTTCCTAGGCATAATTGCAATTTGAGGAATGCTCTCATCTAAGAGAAATGTTTAACCTCCGTGCTATCTAGAGCTGGTAAAACTCCACATGTCCATCTGCAGCAGCTGATAGGGAAACACTGAAGGAAGCTGATAGCATCTTTCATTTCTCCTCGGTAACCCCACGGCCAGCCCGCTGCCAGCCGGCTCATTTGCCATTGTACAGGCACCAGCTGCATCCTTCCAAGCCCTAACAACCCACTTTTCTATCTATTCAAAGCCTGTCATTTCCACCAACATCATTAACAACAAGATTTAGGACAAAATGTTTTGCACCTTCATTTTATAGTCACAGCTGGGAGAAGGAGGTTTGTTTTTTGCTTTGCAAAGGAAGCTGCTAGGAGAATGACAAGCCTTTGTTCTTCCTAGGGTGCTTGGAGAATTGGCACTTCCAGAATTTAAGTCCTTAGGAGGCCATTCAGACTTGGGGCTGTTAAGAAAATTGATTAGAAATTCCATTAAGCAAGTTGAATGAACTGAATCTGGCACCGTTGATTACCAGCCCTGCTTGCCTCAAACTGACATTCCCAAAAGAACTGACAGATACAGGGTTTCTGGGGTTTGTTTGTTTGTTTGTTGGGTTTTTTTTGAGAAAACCCTTTCTGCAAAGTTCAGCAATGCAGCTGAAGAGCCCTGACACACAAACCCAGGGTCAAGGCCCCGATCTGGTCCCCACAGCTGCGATGTGTCTGTGACACTCAGGCAGCATCAGGCTCTGGCTGTGGCAGAGCCTCCACCCAAACCCAATCACCCCTTCCCAAATTCACACAATATCCTATAAACTCTCCAGAAAGTGCTGGAAATGGAAGGGCAGCAAACAATCAAACCAACCCACTCTGCAACCCTCAGCAGAGTCTGGCATTGGGGTGGAGACAGGCCCTGAAGGGCACAAACTGACACCAGCAGATACCCCAAGCTCCTGCCACGGATCCCACACCAAGGAGAGGCTGTCCCTCCTCACCTGAGGGGTCCTGCTGAGCACAAGAGGTGCCCATAACTGCTGGAAGCTTTCCTGGAGAGCCTGGAATGCACTGCATCACCTCCAGCATCCAGCATGGGTTCCTGAGGAGACACCTGTGGGCCTTTCAGCAGTCCTGTGTATAATGGGACAGTTCTGTGGGTGATGCTGGTAACCTTCACCAGGACAGTCTCTCCTACTCAACACCCAAAAGCCCCACCAGGCTCTGCCACCTCCTGTGTCAGGTCCTGCCTACACACCGACTGAAAGGCCATTTTTGTTCCAAAAAGCTCCAGCTGGAAGTGCTAACCTTGCTGCAGACATGGGAAACAGAGGCACAGGGTTTCCTGCAGCTCAGGAACTACAACCACATCTCCCACATCTGAGCTCAGTGTCCCCCAATGACCACTAAACCACGGCCCCCCTCAGCCCCACAGGGGACACGTGGCTGCTGGGACCTGACCCACAACTCATTCTGGTGTCCTCAGCACAGGGATGGTGGAATCCTCCCCGTTTTCATCACTCATCCTGCAGCAGGATCTATTCCCAGCTCCCAGCACTGGGCCAACACCCCCTCACCAGGTGAGAGGTGATGAGGGATGTGTTACCTCTATTTTAAGGTGCTGCTGTGAGACTGCTGTTTTCTCTGTTTCTCCAAAAGCTCAGAGGTGTGAACACAGTGTCAGGGAGAAGGTGGGGATGGTTCCCTCAGCCACGCCCTCAGCTGTGCAGTAGGAGCAGTGCTCACATCTTCCAGCTGAGTCACCACCGACACAGGGAGAAAGCAGCTTCACTTCCATCCCATCCCATCCCATTCCATCCCTCCCATCCCTTCCATCCCCTCCATCCCATTCTGTTTCCTCCCATCCCATCCCTTCCNCCCATCCCATCCCATCCCATCGTGCCCATGCTGTGGAGGAGAGCTTGGCATGGGGGAGCTGATGATGTCCCAGGGCTGAGACATTTGAGTGCCCAGTAGGGAGCCAACCTCCGTCCCCTCTCTGTGTCACCAGTGCCTGGTGACAGCGACTTCCAGCACTGCCGTGTGCCCACCTGAGAGCAGCACGTGCCAGGCCGGGGCAGATCCCGGTGCCCAGCTCAGAGGTGACAGCTCCCACCCCCACTCCAGTTTGTCTTCCTGCCCACCCTCCCCAATTCCATACCCAGAGGTGCAGCTGGATCCCTGGAGGGGAGCGATGTGCCCCTGCCAGCCTGCCATGAACAGACACATTGTGCCCAGCTCCTCCTGGCTGGCAGATATTTGTCTCTGGTTTTTGGGAGAGTTATTGGTACAGAGGCAAAGCTAAGCAGACAATAAACCTTCAGTGCTGCTTCAGGAAACTTCAAAATCCTGTCCACAGGGACTTGAGCCCAGTGGTGGCTGATGCCAGGCTGTTAAGCAGGCTTGTATTTATTTTTAATAATAATTTCTCCATTAAACCTGCAGTGATTTTTGAGGTTCCAGAGACAGCAAAGTGAAAAGAGGGGATATTGAAACTGCAAGGCCAGGCAGCCACCTCCACTGTTTTCCTAACCTTCATCAAAATAATCCTAAAAACAAGGAAAAGCTTGTCTGCCTGACAGGGAGGGAGCTACAAATGCTTTGGCCCAGTACAGCAGTGGAGAAAGCCCTGCACATTGACCTGCCCCTGACAGCCAGGTAAAACCACATTTATGGGATTAGACCAGCTAATCCCTCATAAATGCAGTTTTGTTGCACCATGTCTGGATTGAGAAAACAAGCAAGCATAAAAACCTGAACAAAAAGCAGAGCTGAGGATATTTGGATCCCAACAGGGAGGGCAAGGAATGGTAAACACTAAAATCCAGCAATTGATGGAAACACAAAACTGAGCCCAGAGGAGAATTCATTATAGATAGAGGCAGTTGAGGGAAGGTTTCAGGGTTCCTGCTTTTACATTGGCTGTGATTTAATGCTCAACTCTGTTACCCCCTCCTAGGAAAAGAGAAAAGGATCTGAGGGCTTTGTTTTAGCTTGGCCTGTCCCCAAATCCTACCAGAAATATGTTCAGATGAGGTTGTGGCATATAGTGAGGGGGTTTCCCACTCCTACATAGAAAACTTGGATGGGGACACCCAGCAGTGGTCAGTACCTGCAGCTGGTGGGAAGGAATTCAAGAACTTGTCCAAGGCACCAGACACCCCAGGGATGTCTCCAGTCCCTCTCCATCACCTCCTACTTTCTGCCATATCCCAACCTGTGCTTCTCCCATAGGGAAACCCACAGCCAGGGATGTTCCTCCTCATCAGAACGCTGCAGCTTTCAAACTGGAAAGAGCCTGACACCATCCAGCACGGCCACAGCCACATGGAGAACACAAATCCCTTCTGCAGGCACGGCTGGACGTGTGTCAGACCCCACGAGACCTCACCAGACAGTGCTTTCCTCTCAGCCCTGCAGCAGCTAGTTCTCTTGCTTTAATGGGACTTGACAGGGTTATTTTTTTCCCCAGGTACACTGTTGTGTCTTTTCTGCTCTCTTCCTGGTTTTTGATGGCTGTGATGCTGTCAGCCTCATCTCGTTTCACAGCAGGGGCTGGTGTTTGGAAGGGATACCAGCAATTCCAACTGGAGGGGAGGGAGGGGTGGTGGGAATTGCATATGAGATGCTGATTTCTCCCTTTTAATTGCAAAAGGGAGATCAGGCCCCGGTTCCCACTTTTCCCATAGGGCCAGTTCTTCATGAGGGCTATGTATTTCCACAGATCCTTGCATAAGGACACCACAAATCACAATTACCAAAAATCCCAGACCCTACAGATTTTAATGCAAACCAGGGTGCTGGGTGACTGCAGGGGACCCTGTGACACTCACTGTTGTCACTGCAGAGGTGCAGGGTTACACATAGCAGCACAAGACCTGCATGCCTTGAGATTCACTTGGAGCAGAAACACCTCTCCCAGCTCCCATCCCCTTCTCCATGCTCTTCTTCTGAGCAACAACAGCCTGGTGAGCTCAGGCTGAGTGTGCCAGATGGAGAACCTTCAGGCAAGCAAGCACGGTTGGATTTAATGTGCTGAACAATGCTGCAGAAATCCTGGGCCCAGATCCTACATCTGCTCCAGCAGCGCCTGGAGCCTCCGTGGGGTTCCCTGCGCGTGGGGAATCCCAGCCTGACACCGATACCCAGGGTGGAGGGACAGAGCAGGAAATCACCCAATTCCTGTAAGAGCACCTTGGGGATGTACTCTGGTAACCTTGGAGGTGATGTAAGTGACATGTGGAGCCACCAGCCAACGTCAAGGCCATAAAACAGGGCTGGGCCGCTGCTCCCTGCTGGCAGAGGCTCCGTGTGTGTCACGAGGGGGACACAGCTGGGCTCAGGTACGGCTGTACAGCCTTATCACACCTCACAGCAGCATCTGCAGCCCCCCAAAGCACACCTGCAGTGCTAGGAGCACCCGAGCCACCCCCCTTCTCACGCTCTGTGTGTACGTTTTCTAGTCCACTGCAGCAGGGCAGGGAAGTCCCCGGAACTCCGGGTCTGGCGCCCTTCCAGCGCCGGGGGACCTGTGGCGAAGGGAGGGCGATGGAGCTGCTGTGGATGCCGAGCGTGGCAGGATCCTTGATGCAAACCCCAGTGTGCTATCTTTAGAAGGAGCACATGCTCTGCTCAATTCCTTCTGCTCTATTTGCCATGTGAAACCCTTCCAAGTGCACGCTCACAGGACGTGGAGGGAGGAGGGGGCTCCCCGTGTCCCACAGCCAGTGCTGACAAGTTCGGGAGCACCAAGCAGGTTGGCATTTAAGGTTTGACACCATAATGCATGTCCTCCTGCTGGGGACTTTGTTGTCACACACCAAGAGGCACAGGAGGAGGTCACTCCAGCGGAGTGTGGAATGGAGCCACGTTCTGCACAGCCACTCTCACCACTTCAGGTCAGCTCCAGGAAGGCTGGTGGAAGCCCTGGTGCAACAAGTGTCATGGAATCATGGAATGGTTTGAGTTAGAAGGGATTTAAAGATCATCCAGTTTCACCCCTTGACATGGGCAGGGACACCTTTCACTATCCCAGGTGGCTCCAAGTCCCACCCAACCCGGCCTTGGACATTTCCAAGGACTGGGCAGCCACAGCTTCTCTGGGCAACCTGTGCCAGGGCCTCATCACCCTCACAGGGAAGAATTTTTTCCTAATATCCAATCTGAGTCTACTCACTGTCAGTTTGAAGACATTCCCCCTTGTCCTGTCACACAAGGCACCTGGAAATAGTCTCTCTCCATGTTTCCTGTAGGCTCTCTTCAGGCACTGAAAGGCCACCATTAGGTCATCCCAAAGCCTTTTCTTCTCCAGGATGGATATATAGGATTTATCCTCAAATACATGGTCCAGTACACAGACCCATCCAAGCCTAGGAGTTGAGAGCTTCCATCCTGTTATATACTCCCATTTGTCAACTTTTTAGTAACAGCTACACAAGTGTTCCCTATGGATGTCCATGGGGTCCCTGCAGGTAAGAACAAGGTGGAAAAACACCTCATCTGCTTGGGGTGGATGCTGTTAAAAGTGAGGTTCTTCCAGCAAGCTTCTCCATCCTTAATAGGGATGAATTTCAACAACCTTGGGCTGGGGTCCAACCTCCACTTCCTGGTGGGTGGTTTTCACTGTTAAACTCAGCTATAAATGGGTCAAAAAGGTATTGCCTGCCCAGAGTCTGCAGGAAAAGAGCTGATGGTTTCTGTGGGTTTTGGGTGTGATCTCAGCCTTCTACCCCACAGTCCCCCTGTGCCTCAGACAGGGCCTGGGTTTGCAAACCCAGAAGAAGTCATTGCAACAGAGGAGCTCTGAGTTCAGACCAGCCAAAGGAACATCATTATTCCCCTTAGATTTCAGAAAATGCCACACTTTATGGGAGTCTGACCCTAAACTCCAAGTCAGGAGTAAATAGCAATCATTTATACCACTTGGGAAGGGGGACAGGGGAAGGAAGTTCTTCTCTGGAGGGCAAAATTAAACCTTAGTGCAGCCACAAATGAGAAACTGGAGCGAAGAGACTGTCAGACTGTCCCCACATGCTCCCGTCTCTGAAAGTGTTCTCAGTCTGCCCCCACCTCTGGGGTTACAATCCAGCCAAACCACGTGAAGCAGAAAGGGAAATGTTTGGCAAGGAGTCGAGGCTGCTCTTCTGGGCTGCCAAACCTCATCAGAGCTGCCTGTGGGCAAAGCAGAGCTCTGCCACCTCCGCGCAGCACGGGCACAGCCACCCACCAGCCCCACCGTGGCTGCAGGGCAGCAGGAAAATATGCTGCCAGCCGAGGTGAGAAGAAACTGCCGGATACCGCCGGCTCCAGGAGCCAGGGGGCTCTCCCAAGGCAGGATTTTGAACAGCAATACCATTCTCCATATGAAAACACCCCACCCTAAATAGAGATTCATTGTCTTCAGTGAATTTAAGTGCAACCGATACTGCACTGGTGTGTGATTTCTCAGAGGGCTGACAAGGCTGTCACCCGTAATAACCTTGCCTGCTGTGTGTGACAGTCACCCAAGGCAGGAGCACAGGGCCGGCCCTGCTTGGCGGGGTTGGCGAGGCAGCTCCAGCTCAGGGCCATTGCATCAGCACGGGGGATGCAATCACAGAGCTCAGTGCTGCTCAGTGTTCCTGAGTGCTGCTCAGAGCCCCTCTGTGTCCCTCGGTGCCCCTCAGTGCCCCTCAGAGCCCCTCAGAGCCCCTCAGTGCTGCTCAGAGCCCCTCTGTGTCCCTCAGTGCTGCTCAGTGTTCCTCAGTGCTGCTCAGAGCCCCTCTGTGTCCCTC